>JARKHS020012246.1:0-109046 GCA_030143305.2 Amblyomma americanum
TATATATATATATATATATATATATATATATATATATATATATATATATATATATATATATATATTTATCTTCTGCCCCGGCAAGGCTTCTTTCTTTCTCGTAATCTTGGTGCAGACATACGGAAACCTTCTTTGCTGCTCTCCGCTGCCGCCAACACGACCTGTACTACTGCTCAAAAAATTATATGCATTTAAATCGCTTTTTCAGAGATACCACGCAGTTTTCTTTTTTCAGAAGTAATCTTAAACGTTTTCATCTCGCCAGACGGGGAGGCATCGTTACGGATTTTCTACGCCACAACATACCTAATGCTCACCAACCAAGCTCTCCTTTCGTGTCCATCTCAGTAAAGAAGAGAAAAAGGGCACCGCCTCAAATTGAGTCCAGAGCACCCTGCTCTTTAGGGAGAGCAACAGCGAGATAATTAATTGAGCACACCACAGAAACCGATAAACATGACTAAGAATTCAATTCTACACATAACCAAGTATAAAAATCGAAAAAAACATGCGTTTCACGAAAATGAGAGCTTCAGATGTAAAGATCATTTTACAGTGATATCTTACCCGCAAAGACATGTAACCTTTTCACACGAGAAAAAGGCACTTCTTAAAAGGATAGGTTAGCCACGTGTTGTTTGCTGCTGTTTTGCAATGTATCACGTTTGTATTCTTGCGGTCGCAGTCATTGGTCCTTCTTGCGTGTTGGCGCTAAATTTACCACAACTCCTGATCATATCTTCTACTGCTGCCTCTGTTTTCTCGTTTGCTGATTTTTGATTTCTTGGTCCTGGAGATAGCTATGTCGCCAATCCACTATATTTTTCTTTAAATTAACCCGATGTCAATAACTTCTTCTTCGTCTTCATTCACCTTATGCGCGTTGTTTGTAAAAGAAAGGACTGCGAACGCAAATCACTCACTCAGAGAGCCAACGTTACATTTCCTACACCACCGCGTGATACCCAAGAATTCGAAGGAGAAGATCATTAAAAAAGCCAGAAATAAGCAAAACATTGTTATCCGACTTGCTGTGAACATGCGCTAGAATAACCTGTTTTGAATGTTGAGCAGCACACAAGAAGACTAGTCTCATGCACAACATACGTCATGTACCATATTCACGTTCTGCACCGTACTTGCACCAGTGCTGCATTATGGCTTGTACTCTCGACACCAAAAGCATACAGGCTCCTTGTTCTCGGACAAAAATCGATGTCAGCACTACATTGTGACCGAACCGGCTTTTTAGCAGTGTATGGAGCATGCATTCCTCCTAAAACTGCGGGCGTTTAACTGTGTGAGGGCGCCTAAATAACTTTTTCCCGTACGCCTGCTCCTTTAAAACTTTTGCTGCCAAATCTACAATGCCTGACGTGTCAAGCAGGCAGGCCAACCACGGTGAGATCTAATTTCGCTATCGACGTTCGCCTTTCGAAACCTTATAGAAAGAAATTTATGCAATCATATACAGCTCTACGAAACATTACATGTAGGTGAAGGAAGTGTTCTCCTGTCTCTAAATTTGTCTTCAGCCTTGACGTTACATTGAAATCGGAGAAAATGCTCGTTTCATATCGCCATCCTCACCACCTGCCGAATACAGTTTTCTAAGGAACAAAATTTTCATCCACCGCTTATCACCATTTCCATCGATAACCCACCACAGTAAACTCATCCCCACCGCGTCTCTCGCCCGATTCTCTGCTGCACTCAGCTCCATATTCCTTCAAATCGTAACCACTCTGTCACCCTAAGAGTCCATTGCATTTTTGCTCTACGTATTATGCCCAAGTCCACTTCTTTATCCTGATTTCAGTTAGAATGAAATGAAAGCCCCTTAGCTTCTTTATATTCTCTGCTATCTTTCTTCCTCTCAATCTTACACCTGCCCCATTTTTCGCCACTCCCGACCCGCTGAGAGGGCCTTCACTGGGCCCTCCTCCTCGAAGTGAAGGCCCAATTTAAACCCCGTCCATGATGAACGCTTTCACCAGACGAAGGCGTAATGTTGGCAAGCACCCTGGGGCTTTCCCCTCCCATGTTGACTTTGTGTATATCAAGAAACCATTTACCTGCCTTCTCTCTCCCATGGACTTCAAGCTGTTTTGTCTGCCTCCAAGGTTACTGACAGAATACATTGGCTACGTGCATAACTTTTGAGCAAAATCGCTAATGATATTGTTCACAACTTCGGAGTGCCTGCCAAATTAACACATATCCCATTCTTGTTATCCTCCTACTTGCTCTCTCGTGATCCGTATCTTCCATGACATACTGGCCCTATGTAGACTTAAACTTATCATAAAGTTCTCTTCCTCTTTCGCCACAGTGCAGAGCACATCTTGAATCTTTCGCATAATTTTGCAACCCACTGCTGTGCTTTGCCGCTTAATGTTCGGGGCCAGTCATAATAGCTCATGCCCTAAGGTAATTTACATAAGTATATGATCAGGAACTCAAAGATTTCCAGGTATTGTGCTTGAACTTTTACGCTAAATTATTCTCAATGCGTCTTGTAATCACGAAAGAACGAACCAAGGACACACTCTGTCTGCCTAACTCTCTCTGAATGTTTTTTTTTTCTCCTCATCTGCAAGCATGCATTCGCTGTGTAACCCGTGGCTATGCTTTCCGGTTTTCACACGGATGTTTTCTCAACACCTCCCAGTTTTTTTACCCTCCCAGGGTAATTTTTTTCGATACTTCTATTACGAGGTGTCTAGTATTCAAATGGCAGAGTAAAATATTTTGTTCTGGGGTTCACTATCCCAGACACAACAAATAACAATCTAGTCAATGTGTAATTATTTTCCAGTTATTCTATTACAATAAGTCTAGTACTCAAACTGCAGAGCAATTAATTCTGTTCGGAAGTTAACTTTCGGTTTGTTTTCCACCAACTTTCGCTGCATACCCCCCCCCCCCCCCCCCCCCCCCCCCCCCTGAGTAGCATCATATTCAAGACACAGCCGCCTCAGCAAAACTGCATGCGCGGCTACAGCGCGAAGAAGCACGGCGCAAGACTGACAGAACGACCCCAAAATAAGGCTCGGCCAGCTCGATCACCCCCCCCCCCTTCCCCCACAGCCTTGAGGAGAGTAAGGAGACAGGGGAAAACGGGTTACATCCCACTGCGCCCCTGATACGTTTTCTCGGAAGCACCGCTTCGCATTACGCGGATGTGTCGCCGGGCGTCGCTGCGATTCTCCGATCTGGAAGACCGAAATGAAGCCGCGGCCGGGCTCTCCCCTTTTCCCTGCAGCCCCCGCAAGAAGAGAAAAGCGCGCGCGCGCCGTGAACGGCCACCGCAGAGAGCGCGCGTAATGAAGCCGGCGGCCGGCCAGGGCCACGTCTCGTGCCGCCCCCACAAGGGGGGCTCTGTTCCCTGCCTGGCCTGAGCAGGCAGGGGCGGGTGGCTTCATTTCGTCTCGTGCCTCAGCCCGAGGTGAAGAAACGTGCCCGGAATATTAATTACGCGCCCGGCAGAAAATGGCCGCGTCTGTCGTCTTCTCGCGGGGAAAAAGCCACCGCAGGTCCGGTCACGAGCGAACGTGCGGCGCGCGAGGCCAGAGCAGCGTGCGCGCGGCCGTTCATTTGGTCGCGCACTAGGACCGGCCGATATTAAATAAGCATAATTACGCAGTCGCTGCGCTTTCGCTGCCCCCTCCCCCTCCTCTCTGTGCTCCTTATTTCTGCCTTTCTCTCTTTCCTTCAGTCTTTCAATATGCGTCTTAATCCCGGAAGGCTGGCTGCATGCTCGTGGCCTACAGGTGACGCTTATTCCAAGGTTACCCACGGGGGTTGCTGGTGAGTGACTGCCTGCGTTGCCATTTCGGAAAAATTCTGACACGGAACGTTGGTCTCCAGGACATGTGTCGGGCTCGTTATATGTAACGCCCTGGATAGGGCCCACGTGAAGGCATATATAAGCTGTGACTAGGAAGCTCGGCTATAACTTCCCGGGATGGTTACATGCCGTAGCTTGTACACGTATACGCCACTGTCACATGTATTGTGCAAAGTGCTGTTTTGATTTCTGAGAGAGACGTGCAAAGGTGATAGACTCTGACTTTTCAGCACGCACGTCCTTACCTGATGCCCGTGTTTCTTGCCCTGTACCTTTATATTGCTCGTTCCTTTTACATTTCTTCTTTCCTCTCCCCTCCCCCTGGGTAGCCAACACGAACACCCCTATGTTTAACCCCCCTCTCTCTTTCTTCTGTCTGCCGTCAACAAAAAGCGAACGACCAGTTAAACGTGGTGACACGAACATTTTCGTTCACTTCAGATCACCGGTCCTCGGTCGGCGGTCTCCCACTCGTACATATGCGATTCACAGCCTAGACTCCGTGATGGAAGAAACAAGTACGACTTGGGCCATCCAAAAAATAGCCGAAAGAAATGCTTTTGGAGACTGTGCCGGCCGCGAATGTTTCGTGCAGCAGAGCATCTCTACAGAGGGTGCACACCATAGACAGGTTCTTGTCTGCTCTTGCACATTGACCAGGCGACCCTTTGCTCAGGTTGGTCACGGTATCGGTTAGACATCAGGTGCCACTGTTTACAGCATTAGGAGTGAGCAAGAGCCCAGATCGAAGGCGCTGAAGAATGCTGCCCCCCCCCCCCCCTCCCTATGTCTCTTCAGGCGGGGTGGACCTGTAACGGAGCACTTTGGAGTCAGAGCGCGCGCATGCCGTCGTTCTCACTCCAGTGCCACATTAAAGGGACACTGAGGAGAACGGGTTGCCATCGTTCTGAAGTGAATCGTGGTGTAGCGTAGCCTCCGGTATCCGCGACTAGGTCGGTGTCGACTAATGCATTTTTTCTTTGCAAAATTGGCCGGGGTGTGTTTGACAACTGCATTCTGTTTTTAATGTCTTTTTTACCTTACAAAAGCTTCGTTTACCGTATGAGTGGTCTCTTTGTAGTTAGAGAGCGGTACCCATCGATACATGTCAAATAGGTACTTGACCTCAGTGTCCCTTACAGCGGAAGCATGTGGTCGGTTACGTTTTCTCCTTACTATACATGTACGGGGCTTCGCACTTTATTATTTTCGATGGTTAGTTTAGGTTAAGTGAAGTTTATGTCCACGCGTATGTCTAGATGATTGTCGGTATAAGTTTCTCTTAATCTCTTGCAGCGTGTCACCGATCACGCAAAGTTTCGCGGTCGTGCGCAGCGTCATTTGGTTGCCCCAGTGTTCGCCTCTGCACGCCAAATCTCTATGGTTGACTTAAATCTAATTGTAATGATTTCATCGGCTGCACATGTGACGTCAGCGAGGATGCCTCTGCAGCCACCTCGTTCTCACTCTTCTTCTTGATGAAAATTCCTGACGTCATGTTGTTGCGTGTCATGCCGCACTACTGGAATGCGTCGGTATATCATGAGCTCAAGTGCATTTGTCATGAGCAGTCGTAACAGGCCATTTCAACAGCGCATACATCTGACCGAACGCGAGCATGGCAAACAGCGACACGAAAAAAAAAAGGTTTGGTTTTGGTTTGTTTGAGTGTTTAACGTCCCAAAGCGACTCAGGCTATGAGGGACGCCGTAGTGAAGGGTTCCGGAAATTTCGACCACCTGGGGTTCTTTACGTGCACTGACATCGCACAGTACACGGGCCTCTGGAATTTCGCCTCCACCGAAATTCGACCGCCGCGGCCGGGATCGAACCCGCGTCATTCGGGTCAGCAGCCGAGCGCCATAACCACTCAGCCACCGCGGCGGCTCGAAAAAAAAAAGGATGACAGCTCTTGTTTGTGTATTCTCTTTGCTGTGTTCTCACTTTTTCATAAGAAAAAACAAAATCCAACAGTTTCAGTTCTCCATCCGGTTCAACCACGAAGAGTACGACCACCAGCTCGACCAAAGAGGTAGGTTCTGGCATAATTCTTCGCGAGTATCGTACCTCCCTTCCGATTCGGCTGATCTTGTTCCACTGTTGGAAAACTATAGGTAACACGTGCTTCCCGCCGCTGAACCGCAAAACCATTACAGCCGTGTTCCCTTGGACGACACCACGTGCCCACTTGATTACCGCTCTTAATTCATCGCGGTGGCGGCGGCGGATAAACCAGCCGACACAAGTCGGGATCCGGCGCCCAAGCAGAAAGCCGGTCGCTCGTTTGGGTTTCGCGTTGCGCCGCTCTCGCGTTTTCTCTTGCCCTCCGTCTCGATCCAACTAATTACGTGGACGCGTATTAAAAGGCTCGGGCCATACGTCTCCGGGCTTATTAAAAGCGGCCCGTCTCGCTGGCTGCAAGGGGGGGGGAGGGGGGGGGGGCGACCACCGCGCGCTTAGCGCCCGAGTTATTATTCCTACCTGCTTGGCAGCAGGCACCCCTCTTCCACCTCTTCATCCTCCTCTCCCGTTCCCAGCTATGTAAACCAGCCTCTAAATCTTGCAGTGGTTTGCAGCCGCTGGCTACGACGTGTGAACGCCGGCGCAAGCTATGTGTGTGTATGGGTCCTCATAACTTTACGCGACCGCGTGCGAAAACTTGGCGCCGCTGCGGTAGGGCCTACTACAAGTTGGAAACACCGTGTAATCCTGACAGCCACGTTAGGTGCTTGACGCCCGTGGCTTTCCCGGGGGAGGAAGGAGCCGTTAATGAAAGCTGCCCCCGACGCGAGCTTGTACCAACGTGTCGGCAGTGCTCGGCGCGGGTTTGCTGAGCTTGTTCACTGTGTGCGTGGAAGGGGTGGTTGCGCATCTGTCTGCTTAGTTTGTTGAGCAGCGCAAATTAAGTAGACGGAGGTGCAAGGTTTGCCTCCAGTAAGGCGTCCTTCCCAACGCTGATTGTCGCTAAAGCAGAAAGGGTCTGCAGTACGTCCATTTTGTTTCTTGATTTTCAGACGATTTTGCGAAAGGCTGATATCTAATAGCAGAGATTTGTACTTGAAATCATTATAAGTTATATAAAAACGCGAATAAACCCATTCTTGAGCTAATTTTTCTGTGCACTAGACCTCTGTATAAACATGGCAGCAAAAGCTTTTGAAGGCTTCCCGGGATTAAAACAAACAATTCAAAGGAAGTCATAAGACAGTTGCCAATCAATCAGCGAACTTCTCGACAAGCGCACACAGAAGCAGCTTTAAATAATCAGGCTAATGGTGTGAAAACACCACGCGAAACCCTTCAGTCCCACAAAAAGCTCACTGCACCTGTTCTTTCAGCTTCGAGTTACCTGAGGAGGGTCTACCTAATGCTGCTTTTATTCTCATTTTTGAGGTGTGAAGGGCATCGAGTTAACTCGTCGAATTAAGTTTAATGGGATGCGTGCATATCAGTCCACGAATACGCCTATGCGCAGCTGATAGTGACAGAGTGCAAAATGGGGGAAATACATCAAGGAGGTGAACCCTGAAGTAAAATGTTCTGGGGGGAAACCCCCACGGTAGAGAAAATAAGGGGGTACGAAAACTCCCCGGACCTCGAGGAATTTTCCTTTTTTTTTCAACCACGAAGTTTCTGTGAAAGTTGTATAGCTTTCCTTCATATCCGTATGGCTGCGCTCGAACAGACACTGATGATGAGTAATTACTCCTTCAAACCTGTAATGCCCGGCGTACCACCTACGATACAGAGCGCAGAAATGCCGATCTTTTTTTTTTCTGCTCACAGAACTGCATGAATCGCTACCATACTCACAGAAACTTTCATTTCCAAGATATTTATTGCACAAAGTTTTAAATGGTCGCTGCTAGAGATGCACTAGCCTTGCTAAAAGATAAATTCATGAAAAACATGGCCCTAATGGCAAACCACGAGGACTTCTCGCCCGTAATGCTGCAATGGAAGGTTATGTAGCAACCTAGGATTTTCCTCTTGATTTACTGTGTGTACGTGCTTATTCACGACCAGTCTTTGGTCCTTAAGCGTTCATATATCATCAGTTTTCGCTAAATTTCATCAGGACGTAGTCGTCATTTTCGTAGTAGATCTCCCAGTTTTCCAGTTCATATTTCTGCAGTGGAGGGACCATTAGTGATAAAATCACGGATATTTATAGATCTTTTCCGATGTTTCAATGCCTTGAAATTACAGAGTTGAATTAACCCCAGTCGACTTCCTTGCACAACAATGAGAAACATATCGAGCTTGTAAGCGCACGGCTGTGCCTATGCTTATGCGGCTGTACTCCGAAGTAACAGTGTCTTAGACTTCTCACTGATTCTTCTCACACACCCCTGAGCCGTTCAACCAACGCCGACAGTAGAGAGTGGTTTAATGCAAGATGCAACTGCGTTAAGGGAGTTGGTGTTTCACTGAGTAACGTATTCCAACCGACCGGAGGCAAAACGCTCTATTATTCTGCACATATCCACGCGGTACACCCTAACCTGACCGGCTGCAAAGGAAGATGGACACTTGGGAAAAGAAAAGAAGAGGGGTGGTTCCTCGCCCCGTACTACCTGTCACGCGTTGTTTTGCATTCCTCATGGCACACTTTTGCTCGCTGCGAAGACAAGTCTTCTCATCGAAACGTTAGGGCCGGTCTAAGGCACCGGCACCTCACCTCATTCCAGCTGGTAATGTAACTGCCAGTCGACTTCCGTTGCACAGAAGCCACATTAATCATATGGCGAGATTTCCCTGCGCCATTCAATACCTCAGAATGGACTGCAAAGAATCCCGTCACAGAGGGGTTCTTTCCTTCCTCCTGACTCTGCCTATGATTTGAATATTTCTTTTTTCTATTACGCACTTGTTATTAGCCGCATTGAAGGGTCCTAAAATAGCTGAAACTATAAAAAAAGACCATTGTCTGACGAGCAACGTTTTGTTTTATTCAATATTTTGCCTCTCACACACAGTTCCACAGCCCACAGCTCCGGGTGCCACCTGCGCGCGCGATATCAAACAGCCCGAGCATTCCTCAGAGCTATAAGAGAAAAAAAAAATCCTGGAATTTTCTCTGCCACACTACAGCTTTTTTCGACTCATACGTCATTCCAAGATTTCCGGGTTCCTCCTTTTATTTTCCGAGGAAACCAAAACAGAAACAACAGCTCTACAAGCACAGAAAAGTTGGCAAGAGCGGCCCGCAGCAGAGTTTGAAACGAGCGCTCGATGGTGAAACGCAGCTCGGATCGAATCTGATGTGACGAATGTTCGGGGCGCTGGCGAAATCCGCCGGCAAATGAAGCGTTCACTGCCGGGCTTGCAAATTTTCGCGCCCTCGCCTCGCGAGGTTTCCACGTTTCTTGATGAATGGGGTAATTAGTGGTAGCGGCCGCCAAACGTGTCGTGTGTCTAGCAAGGGGTGCCTTATTTCGATCGCCGTAGCAATCCTTTTCTATGTAGGTGCTTGCTCCGAAGTGTTTCGGCAACTGTACTTACACTGGGGGGCTTCGAAGGGCGCGAAAAGGCACCCCAAATATGACAAAGAGCACGGTACGCTTCCCGTTTCATTACTCTGGAACCCAATTACATCAGTGAACGGCCGTCCGTGGTATCTTAAGCTTTGCTCTCGGGTGGTGTCCAGTTACTCTTAAAGAGGAGAGCTAGGAACATTTGGTTTAGATTAAGAGGCGCTGAAAGAAGACAAAAGGCGAAATGGGGAGATACGTAATAAATTTCTCACCAGCTACACAGAGTGCATAACTGGTCATGCTAGAATTTTATCGTGGGTGTTGATATTCTTTTCGGGATCCGGTTTGAAGGGCTTTTAGAATTTTAAACGTTTCAAGGAACAAAGCTAAAATGCCAAATTGCTTGAAAGTGCATTTTCACTTAAGATTCTTAGTTAGTTCTTTGTTAATTTATCTATTTAACGATTTACTCATTTATTTTTATCACATTTAATGACAAATACTGGTTTATTACTGAAGGTCAGTAAGGAAAATTATTTGAAGCATCTAAAATAAACCTTTCAATTTAAAGGAACAGATCCTCACGGTATACTTAACACAAAATAAAATAAAGTAAAATAAAATAAGCTAAAATAAAACGAAGGTGGGTGTGGGGGGGTTCCAAAGGGTAATGTCGCTTTTTGCGGTTGCACCGGAGTAAATTTGTCGGCATAAAATTCTCTTTGCATATGGCAGGTTTTGAGTGTACTTGCCCCTAAATGGTGTTAGGGCAACGTGAATTCGGATGGCGTTGCTTCGTCTTGTAGCACTTTCTCTCACCGGTTGCCCCATGCGCTTCCCTATTTTCCACATCGTGACTATCGTGTCCCAGCATTAGTGCACAAAGCATTAGTGGGTTTCGTTTACAAGTTTTGGAAGCCCCTTATTCTTGTTGTATGTGCGCGTTCTCTCCGACAGACAGTGTTCCGTGTGTTGTCGCGTGAAGTAGTCTCTCTCTGATGGCCTGCAGTTGTAGCTGCGTGGCAGAAAGCTAGAAATGGCCACATACCACGTGACTTCTTTTCTCTTGAATTCCGTGCTGCCGTCGTATGTACATTGCCGTGACCGAGTAGGTGACCGCGTAGAAAAGGGTCGTTGGTTGTCCTCTTCAGAGATCATGGCTGCGTACATAAACACGTGGTTTTCTGTGCATAGTTATTCCGTGAGATCTATTATTTTCTGCACATATTTTGTATTCGGTTTGCTTTCGCTGTAAGTTGTTTGTTTAGATGACTGTCTTCGTTCCATCTAAAAATCGCATGACGTGTTTTTAAGGCCTTAGCACTGCGCTGCTTGCTGAGCGGGTGCTTTGCATACCGATGTGGTATTATTTCAACCTCCAAGCTGAAGGCTCACTTAGGTGCATGGCGTGGGATCGAGTATGCTTATGAAAATATACCTGCGCTCAAAAGACACGGACTGAAAGATAAAGACACACACACACAGCGCTGTGTGTGTGTGTCTTTATCTTTCAGTCCGTGTCTTTTGAGCGCAGGTATACTTTCAATATGGTAAACCAACTCGCCCAACAAGCCACTCTGTTATGCTTATGAGCCCGTTTTTATGAGCACATAGACGCAAGGTCGTAGACTTCAGAGTTCGTTCGATTCTATCGAGTGAGAGCGAAGGGGAAGCTGATCTGTCCCTCGAAAACCTGTTGACGTGCCGTCCATTGTACACTATCAATCCCAGGTGTGGTACCACATTTTAAAATAAGGTATGATGGAGATTTAGACGCCGCCTGTTCTGTTAGGATACCTTCATAGTACTTTGTTGTAGGGTGTCAGGTGTACATCGACGGTGTGGTCCTTCAGGTGTAATCTTATGAATTTCGTTGTCTGCTCTGCTCCTCTTGGTCCCTTCAAGATTGAGTTCCTATATGACTGAATCAAATTATTTTATTAATTCTAAAAAACACAATAATTCCGGTATGGACTTTGATAGTCGCCTACCCTTCACAATATTGCGAAAATGTATACAAGCTGTCCCGAGTACCGAGATCTGGGCGAAAGCTTTGGAATCTCGCATTCGAAACGCAGACTTGTGCTGCATTCTGAACGAGGACTAGTAGGGAAAACACAAGAGCTACTCTGCTTAATTTAAGATTCCCGCGTATGCTCCCAATTACATCCTGCAGCTTTCGTATTTTTGAGTCTAACTTCTCATCCAACATCGTTCAAAGTTTCATTTAGAACCCCGGCGAGCTGAGTGCGGGTAGGCAGGCGCTGGCCATAACACGATGCGAGGAATGGTGACAGCAAGAAAAAAAGATACGTGTAAGCACTCGAGAGAGATCAGTTCCGCGTCTTTCGACTTGGCAAAAAGCAACAAGAAAGAAGAGCGGGAAGCGTGGGAGCAAAAGGCGCGCCGCTCGAGGGCGCTTTGTCAGGATTACGATGCAAGGACAGTGACAAATTTGCGGCGAGCCGGGGGTTTCGGAGCTCGTCCGCAGCTGAGGGGTCCAGCGGCGCACGATCTCGGCAAGGCGCGCGGAGACACGGCTCCTGCTCATCTTCACTCTCTCTCTCTCTCTCTCCTCTCCTTCTCCCTCTCACTTCCTTCCTTCGTTAACGCCGTGTCTCTCGGCGGGCTGTTGCTTCGCCGCGCCCGATTCATCACCTAAACTGCGCCGAGGGTTACACGTGTCGCGCATAGCCTCGCAAGCAGCGGACGCCGCGAGATAGTTTGAAAATTCAGGTCCCTTCCACGAAGGATGACTGGTCGACGGTGAAGATATACAGAGCGACTCTGTATGAGGCAAATTTGCACAAAGAGTATGAGTAAATTGGTGAAGCAGTGAGCAAGGAAGCAAGAGCTGAGTGAATGAGGTAACAAGTGGATGACTAAGAGTTAACACCTACTCGAGGAATGAGGCAAGACAGCAAAGCATTAGTTACTTTGAGTGAGTGAGTGAGTGAGTGAGTGAGTGAGTGAGTGAGTGAGTGAGTGAGTGAGTGAGTGAGTGAGTGAGTGAGTGAGTGAGTGAGTGAGTGAGTGAGTGAGTGAGTGAGTGAGTGAGTGAGTGAGTGAGTGAGTGAGTGAGTGAGTGAGTGAGTGAGTGAGTGAGTGAGTGAGTGAGTGAGTGAGTGAGTGAGTTAGTTAGTGAGTGAGTGAGTGAGTGAGTGAGTGAGTGAGTGAGTGAGTGAGTGAGTGAGTGAGTGAGTGAGTGAGTGAGTGAGTGAGTGAGTGAGTGAGTGAGTGAGTGAGTGAGTGAGTGAGTGAGTGAGTGAGTGAGTGAGTGAGTGAGTGAATGAAAGCGATCTATCGAGTGCACAGGTATAGTTTTATTCTTGGAAGTTTGTGACGGTAAAGCACCGCAGAGTGGTCTATCAACCCTATCACAAAGGCAGACATTGAGGTGCACATAAAGAAGCCAACAAATAGCTAAGATATAGTGATAGCTTGATCAGCAAGTAGACAATAAAAGTAAGATAACTGCCCCGCAACCAATGGGCTGTGTGCGTGAGCTTGCTTCAGTTCGACACAGTCAAGGTACGTCTTCACTGGATAATTAAGCTTATGACTTCACAGCCTTCTCAGGCATTTCCGAAGGCCTGTAATTGTTAAATAAACTGCACAAAGTTGCCAAATTTTCAAATGTAACGTTCAACAAAATGCCGCCTTAAATAAACCAGTTATGAGCGCTTACCGACGACCTGATATTTCGCCTTAAAATTAGTTACAAAGCTGTCTTTTAGGAAACATTTACGTGCGTTACCCAGACTGTTTATTTCCGCAGAAACTCGAGTAACGTTGTACGATGGAGAGTTTGATAGTTCTGAAAATCATAAATTATGAAACAAATGTATGAGCGCACTCATAAAATGAGATGTTTTGTTTTGCGTGTAGCTTGGTCACATATGCGAGAAATTAATTCATGTATTATCGTACTTGAACACCCACCTGCTACTCATCACAAAGCGCTTAACACGACCATACATCGCAGAAACCCAGACTTCATGCCTCCTTTCATAGCCACAAGCTGTCGCAGAAACTATTGTGCTCCGACGAGTGAGACAAAAATATCGCTGGTTTAGTTTGGCGTGCATGAAGCGTGTCACGTCAAAAGTCTTCAGGTCGCAGGGTTTTCTTTTATCTCGTGTAGTAGGCCACTTGTGCAACCAGTCGTGCTATATAATCGCAGTAGGTTAAGAAGAACCCCCTCTCCTCGAGAATCCTCGAGGTGAAACCAAAGCATGACGGCCTACATTTTCAGTGCGAAAGCACTACTCAACGCGCTCCCAACCAAGAATTGTGTGTGAAGCCTCGGAGTAGCTCGGGTAGGCTCGGGTTAGTTCGGAGGAGCGTCGCTCAAGATACAGCCAATGGGAGGAGGCTCGGGTAAGTTCGGAGGAGCGTCGCGCCAGCTGTAGCCAATGGGAGGAGGGCGTCGCGACAGCTGCAGCCGAGTGCAGAGAGGGTGTTAAGATGAAGAGCGAGAAACGCGGTTGCGTGCACATACACGTCTACTCGGTTTAACTACGTTAAAACCCTTCCACTTCTTTTTACCAAGGTTTCACGTTTCTATGAAATAGATAAATTGGAGCCAGAAAATCAGTCTTGCCTCGCATACTGTCTCGGCTTAATCGTTGTAATGCAAGTGCTGAATATCTAGATGTCTGCGAGCGCGAAATATGCACATCACTTACCAGAAGAATTATTCTCCGGGACAATGAAAAGCATCAGCAGAGCACACAGCTGGCAGAATCGTTTAACTTGTGAGATTTGTCTCTGTTTTTACGCTCATACTGTTTACATATTTGCAAATATTGAGATCTCGTTTCTCATCGTAACGGAGAGCTATAAACTTGGTTGCAGATTTCTGTAACACGAACAGTATACAAAATTTAAGACTATAAAGAATGAAGCGCTCGCGCAAAAATGCGCGAGCTCTGTTTCAAAGGAGCCCTGTAGTTTTGTTTCAAAATAAAGAAGTGTACCTTTGATCCCGATGCCGCTGGCAAAATTACTCTACTCAGGAATGGTTGTAAGAAAGGAGAGTTACATAAAACGATAGGGGAACGATAGAAGTCAATCACGTGAATCTGACGGCGTTGTTGTGAACGAGCGGCGGCGTCTTTTAGCGTAGCCATCAGTGAAGGTGACAGAATGCGAAGTATAAATACTGTAGTCTCCAACTGTTGTGCTAACAAGCGTAAGCGCTGAAAGAACCTCGCTGCCTGAAACGAAGTTTTAAAAGACCCCTTTTGTTGTGAGACTCGCTATATAGCAAACATTTTGTTCGCTCCTGGTTGGTGTACCGTAAAAAAGCTCTGTCCTCCACGGTGTGCCATCAGCTACGGCGCCCGGCTGTTGAGCGCGAATTCCTCGGTTCGTTCCCGGGTGCGAAACCCGCATTTCGATGCAAGTGGAATGCGCAACCAGCTGCACACTGCAAATTCAGTGCACGTTAAAAAACTCACGACCACCGAAATGAATCCATAGCCCTACTTCATAGCTCACAATGCGGCATCAACACGTAAAGGCTAACTAACAACGGAATCGAGCTCTACAGGAACCTCTAGTTCATATTTTGCGTCAAAGGTAGGCGCACACATGCAACCTCACTGCCCCATTTGCCTGGAAAGGCAATCTCTCCCCGGCTAAAGACCTCAACTCACGCTTCCAATTCAAGGACCCCTTGTCTCGTTTGTTCTCGCGCAGTCTCCTCCGCAAAATGCCACTTCCGTTTATTCTAGCGCTCTTCTTGTTTTTAGGTTTAGAACCGCACCGAGAAGCATTCGTCGATGATGCGGATCCGATTCGCTTCAAAGCCCTGCTCCCCTCCGAAAGAAAAGACAGTACAAGAAAGCCGGTCTCCGAATCGCAAGCAGAAAGACAAACACGCGTTCGCATCATGCTCCGGGGCTCGGGGAAGCACGCGATCCAGCGAAGGGGGCACGCACGCGAGGCGTCCCCATTCCATCCGCGACAAGCCATCCAAAGCACCGGTTTACGGAACGGCCAAAGCGAGCGCTATTTCCTCTCCTCGTTTCTTTAAAGCGCGCACGCCACGACGGGGGTCTCGGAGGAGAGCGCCCGGCGTCGTCGCCGCCGCTGTCTCAACCCTCCTTCTCACACTCTTTCTCTCGTTCTACCGTCGACTCGAGCGCGGCGCACGCTCCGTGCATTTGTGAGCGCAATCTAACTCGTCTCTGGGCGCTCTTCCTCTGCTCACAGCCGTGCCGTTCTCTTCTATCGCCTCGTTCATACGCTACAATCCTTCGCAACACCCCCCCCCCCCCGACCATCCCCTTCACCTCTCCCCACTTTCTCCTCTTCCCCCCGCCTCAACCCTTTCTCTACCACCCTCGCTCGCAAGTCGGGCGACATGTTAGTCGCAAAAAGGCGGACAGTTGGGGAAGAAGAAAAAAAAACGTGCAACGGGAGGATGGGGGCAAGGGTCTGCTTTGCATCTGAGCCTCTGTTGACGGCTTTTCTTTTTGTTTTTTCCCGCCGGCAGACGCTCCTTATCACTGCGATTTCTTTTCCTTTCACACTCGTATAGGTGCCAGCTAGGACAGCGAGGTCCCGCACGTTATTGAAGCAACGTTTACCCCTGCATCCGACAACACCACAGCGCGCCCGAGGGGAGGGGAGAGGCAGTTTGCATTCGTCTCGGCGCTGCCGAAAGACCCTTGGGCAGTCGATGCACGTCGAGCAGTCAATCGCGGCCCCGGGACGGAGGGGACCCCCGTGAGCGAGCGCCGGCAGGAATTGAAGCGTTCGGGAGCGGCGGCTACCGACCGAGCTTCAGAGAGAATCTCGTTTCGCTTCGGCGGCGACGGCGGCATTGGCGACAGGCATCGGCGCCACTCGCTAACAGCGACGTTGCCGGGGGGAGGGGGGGGGGGGGGGGGAGCAGCGAGATTTCACTCCAAGTAGGCGCATGCCGCCAACAGGTGCGGCGAGCTCGACCCCGCCCGCAGCAGATGTTGGGAGGCTTCCCCGTTAACGTCTCCTCTTCTTCACTGACGGCGTGTCGGGAATGCCTGTCGATGGAGAGACAATCCCGGCGAGGTAGGCGGCGGGTCGCTGTTTGATGGAAAAACTGGTGTAGTTGCTACTTATTGGCTTTTTCTTTGATAGCTGCCCACGAAGCAGAAGCCAAAGCGATGCGTGGAGGTACGACACGAGTCTTTCTAAGCTTGCATTGACATTATCCGGCTGGTAGTTGGGGCTAATTGAAAAGCTCCGGGGCCATCGTGGTTACAACGAATTTCAAGACGTCGCACTACGCGATTTCAAGCTGCTGCAGAGCTTGAAGAAAACTGAAGTACTACGGCCACTCGTGTCACTTCAACTTGGTGCAGTGCGAAAAAACCTGGGAATTCTTTTGCCCAGAACACACCTATAAATTGTCCTTTCTTCATCGCGCACCTGCGAGCGCCTGCTACAAAAATAATGCATGAAAGGGTGTCTTTAAGGTGGCAGCTTTAGCCAACAGTTCAGTGGGCCATCGGATACATATATGTATATGCTTTGTGCGATCAAACAGCTGTGAGTAGCGCCTGTGCTCGCCGCCTTTCGGTTGTCCCTCTCTTTCTGGGGGTCGAAATTTCCGGAGCCCTTCACTACGGCGTCCCTCATAGCCTGAGTCGCTTTGGGACGTTAAACCCCCATAAACCAAACCAAACCAAACCTTAACTCTATTCAGCTTGTAGTTTAGCATCGAAGTCCTGCTGTGTACAGTTTCGGCGCTGTCAGCTCAGGAAAACACAGCTCAACCATCTCAAGACGGGAAATGCCGCTATTAGACAAGACGGAGGAAAATTGAGGAGAGAATAAGATCAGATTGGCACTTTTCGCGTGCGCAACAATGAGCATGCGAACTTTATGCAGTGGAGCATAGACAAAGAAAATCTTAAGGTTGCACCGTCTCTTTATATCAATGGCGTGCATAGAAAGGATACCAAAACCCGTGCCAGTTTCAAATCTTGCAATCATCGACTCTTCAACAATGTTCCTATCTAGCTTACTTTGGCGAGTCCAAGCACACATCTTTAAAAAAAATGCGATAGCAATGTGCGAGGCTGTGCGCGGCCAGGCGCGCACCATAGTATTAACTAAAAGATACCACGGGCTCGCGTAGACAATTACCGAGCCAAAATATAGCCTACATATACTTGGAAACAATTGAACAAAATCTTGCATTCGGCGGAGGCTCTGCAGTGCACATATTGTTTCGCGTGTCGGTTGGTGTAGTCCCTTTTCTTGACTTTCACAGGACCGGCAAAGGCGCAAAATTTCGACAGCTTGCAAAGAGAGGATAGAATGACCTCGGCACCAATTTTTCCGGTAACCCTTGAAAGGTTTTCAAGAATCCTATCAATGTATGGAATGACGTCATATTTCCTCCACGCATTTTAAGCATGAACTGCTCCCACCTCGCATCTTCGGAAAACTAGGGCCACCGCAGCGATGGCCTCATGATTTGAGCATTCGCTTCGCATGCGGGAGGTGCGGGGTTCGATCCCCGTGCTGCCGAGCAGCCACCGGCGATACAGTGGGTACACGTGACCTGGTGCTTGGCGCATCTCGGGCGAAATGCTTGGGAAATGACTCTTTTGACCTCACCTCGTGCCGACGAAAATACCCTGTGCCGTGGCGATATTTGGCCAAAACTGCCCTTGCGCCATAAATGTTCTTCATCTCATCGTCATCATCAGAAAAATAAGGCGAACAACATGCGGAAACCTCGGCGAACACGATGCAAGCAGCATTTATCCGAAACATTGCAAAACTTTCCGTCCGAATTTTAACGGAAATACTGGAATCTTCGATGGTACAAAAGGAGAAGCTTCTTTTCCCGATGCCTTACAAAGCACTCGGTCATCACAGCATCGAAACTGTCGGAATTGTCGACTTCGTCTTCCTTCATGCCTTCGTTCTGAGCTACAAATGTTCGAAAAGCCGCTGACTAGCGAGCGACCGCTAATGCGCCTTAAACAGCGACAGCTGGAACAGACACTCTGTCCAGCACTAAATAAAGAAGTGGCTGAGCGCAGCGGCACGTAGGCCACCAAAAGCGGCGAAGAAAGCCGTGCGCGCTGTCCATCTTAAAATCGCCTGACTTAGAAACGCCTGCGGTGCGGATACCGCTATATATTAGACGCCCTCGAAGGCGCCACGCCTTTCCTGCAGTTCCATTCGCGCTTACATCTACTCTCGGCGAAGAGATAAAGTATAATTTGTTTCCTTCTCTGCTTTGGAGGCCTTTTCGCCGCTTTGACGCGGGCGAATGGAACGCAGCAGGGGCTTATTTATGGTCTGAAGCAGGCAACGCATGTTACTGCAATGTATTTATTCAGTCCGAGTATGAACACCCAGTCAGTACAATGTAGTTTTTTTTTTCTTGAATGCACAGATCACTGTAGCGCATTGCCTCATAAGGTCATTGCTTACAGGTCAAGTAATTACCTGAGGCGCTTAGTGTCAGATGCACGATCTTTGAGTTGTCACCGCATCACTACAAACTAACGTTGCCGTTATACCATACGCAGAAAATACGAAATGTTCGCCTTAATTCTCCACAGTTCTGGTGGTTTCCTCGTGTCGTCTTGGCTGCAGTCTTATTGTAGAAATTTTATTTACTCAGCCGTCATTGATTTGTTTGGAATAATAGCAATGGACATGGACCTTTCGAATAAACTGCTTGTCATATTTCTTCACAGAAGCTGAAATTTATCGCACGAGCTACTTCAAGTACTGAGCTAGCAGTTCTCATCAAGGTAATTCGAGCATCTAGAACTAAAGCATACCGCAGCGTTGGCCTAGGGGTTTGAAGATCATCCTCGCATGCGGGGGGTGCGGGGTTCGATCCCCACTGCCGCCGGGCACACACCGGTGATACAGTGGGTACAAGCTTTCCCCTGGTCTGGTGCTCTGCTTATTTAGGGTGAAATGCTTGGGAAATGGGTCTTTGACCCCACCTTCAGTAGAAGAAAAATACCTTGTGCCATGGCGCTCTTTGGCCACAGGTGTCCTTGCGCCATAAAAATTCATCGTCATCATCTTAACTAAACCTAACCGCAGAAACTTTTAGATTTCAGTTTTTCTTCATTAACAACATTTAAGTGCGTCTTCATCAGCTCAAGCTTCCACCCGGAACTTAGCGGTGACTTATATTGTATGCACATATTATATTAAATCAAAGGTTTTGAAAACAAGCAAACAGAAGGTAACTAACTTTGCGAACTTTCCTTTAGTAAGAATGGGCCATATAAAAACCACTAAACAGTTATCTTTCCGTCCTACTTTAGACTTCTTGGTTTTGGCTTCTCTGAAATATTACTTGCATTCTGCTAACCTCCCAGCTTTAAAATGAAGATACAACCACGTCTTAACGTATGTTTTCCGGAAAATAGTTTTACTCTTTACAAAATAATCTTACGGAGAAGGCGAGCGCGGGTTATAACTTATTCGTAAGCATGTATCATCGTACCGGGATAAAATGAACGAGACGCTTTTCCGTATATTACTTTAATAAACAGTTCATATTTTCAATTTCAACAGTAGTGACGAAGTTCTTTTTACCCATCATTATTAGGCATTACTCTTTAATTAGAAAAAATCCATTATGCAGGACATCTAACCCTCTGTGCCTGAACACCTAACAGCAAAGTTGGAAGCTATATCGGCGCTTAAACCTTGTTCACGGAACAGCCTGATTGAGGTCACCGAGCGCATTTTCATTAAAAGCTTGCGCGCCACAAGACATTGATAAAGCATAAACAACAGCACGTGATGTGAATACACATAAAAATCTCGCCGCATCTTTTTCACAGCGGATAAGAACCGAGACAGTTTTTTTTTTTTGTTAAAGAGTCGTAAAATTGTAAGCGCTTGGTTTTACCCGATACTTGTAGATATATGATGGTCCCTAAGTAAAGGCCATGCCGACTTGCCGTATGGCAAAGGTTTGTCGGAAAAAATAACTAAAATGTTCCTGTTCGACCGAAGTTCGTAGCGGCAAATATACAGATCAAAAAGAAACTCGTATAAGGCTTGGTCACATACGAAGAGAAAAAAAAAACGAGACAACAGCGCCATTGTGTGATTTCAGCGACAAAGTATCGTGGGTACCGCCGCGCAGTAGTAGCCTTAAAATGATGGAAAGGTAAGTGTTTGGTTAAGGGATGCCACAAATGCTACGCATCCCGACGCAAAACGCTGCATGTCAACAAATATGACGTTTCGTTAGCTGTCCACGGTACCTTTGCAGCATCCCTACTCTGAAAATAAAAAAAAAACGATGCCTATGTAATGCTTTTCCTTCTCTACTGTAGAGATCGATTGCTTCTAATGAAGCATTGATGGTACAAGCAGGGTATCCTCGATATAACCGGTGTTTCAAGTTATCCAATGTATATTTTACTTTTAAAATCCGTAATAAAAGAAATCTCCGATTTTGAGCAGATATTTTGAGTCTGAACATTCTGATTTTACGCTAAGTTTGACATCGCTCACTTGATAAAGTGCGGTGTAATGACGAATAATAATTCGATATAGCCAATCAACCTTTTTTACTTCTGTTTTAGAACAAAGGTTATATTGTGAAACTGAAGTTATCAAAATCAAAGGCAAGCCCAGCATTTAGAATTTCAGAGTCGGCATTGTGGTTCCAGATATCCTACGTAGAAGAGGTGGAGGAAAATTATTACCAGTTCGGAACTTGAGGTCGACGCTAGGTGATCAGAAGACGTTGCTTCGTGATTGCCTCGGTGGCTCGTTTGAGGGACCAGCGTTGGACAGCCAGGTCCGAGCTGTGCATTTCCGCCTCCCACTGCTCGAAAGTACTCAGTAGCAGCTCTGGTTTAGGAAGATCAGATCAGCGGGGCAAGCCCATAGGACTTGGCCTTTATCGGCGCGTTGACCGCAGGAGGCGCAATCGGGGTTACAGCTACCGGCAAACATGGAGGCATACTGGGTTGACATAGGGAAATACAGCGTTTGTAGCAGTCGCCAAAGTCCGTTTCAGATTTTGTAAGAGATTTATGAGCCGGTGGAAAAACGAGTCGTCCGAGTCGGTAATGGCACGTGACCAACCGGCCCTGCCCTGCTCAGCGAAGAATACATCGAGCACCGTAAGCGGCCCTGTTCCCCGTTGCGTGTGCAGTGTGAGCGAGGATCCAGATGATGACAATGGTGCGGCTATCGACTGGGACTGTCCGAAGGATGGAAAGAGCAGTGGGGGAAACCCAGCCTTTGGGAAAGCTACGTACTCAAGACTGCGAGTCACTAAGAACCGCAGTGCATGATATTGTCACCGATAAACGGTCGAAGCACTCAAAACCAGGTTTAATAAGACGTGCTAGGCGTGCAAGACAGCAGGGAGCTCGTGCGAGGATGAAGACGAAAACCTCTAGCCCCGCGAGTGCGCAAGGCATGGCAAGTCCCGTCTAAAACAGTTCGGCCGCGGTATGGCGCCACTGGATTGATTGGGACTGTGGCAATATGCAGTACTATTCTTCTGCCTCTTCTGCCGCGGATGCAAGAAGGAAGCCAGTAGTGAATACAGCTGCCGTGGAAAATCCTACTAAAAAAGAAGAGAAAGAGAGACTTTCGACAGCTCTTCAAGTTCGGTTTCCCACGTTGCACATTGATTGAATGGCGACATTTGATTTAAATGCAAACGCTGTTTACTACTTTTATGACATAGAAAATGCTGACGTGGTTCCGGTGACGACACCACCCCCAGTGACGCCTGTTCACCAATACGTAACACAAAAAAAAACAACTTAACGAGCTATGAAAAGCCTATTTTTCACGTTCGATATCTCGGAGGAAGATGCTGATCGAGAAATTTTATAAACTCGGCTCGCCTTACACGTCCATGACCTTAAATGTTGCAACATTAGCTTGCGCCCTAAAATCGAGGTCTAGGAATTTATTAGTTAATTATTTGTGTTTTCATTTCATCCTGTTAGGTAAATATTGTACACCTTGTGGAACAATCAACCTGAACAAACTGCACCAACGTACCATTCACGGTCTTTCAAAAATAAACCTGTACTGAATAATTGGAAACATATGGGCACCTGTCACCGCCTGTTGCACCTAATGTTCTGTTTTCGACTTTTCCCCGAAGATATAATTTTGCTTTGTGGTCTATTCCGGCTATATTTAGTGCTTCTGAAAGTCTTTATTTAGTTGAGGTAACATTATGATTTTCGAACATTTTTTTTTTTTCATCCTACCTCTCTTTGCTTTCCAAAGAACCACTGTAAAGGGTGCACTACTCTACACTACTGCTCTGCGGCAAAGCCATTTTTTGCGAATACACTTGGCATTTTACGCTTTGTTGGGTTTTCAACCACGAAATCCAATCAGTTTGAAAATGCCTTTGGCGTAGATTTGTATTTCTGTTTTTTGGTTCTCGCAGACGTTTAGGTATATAGAATTCATCAAAATTATTAACTTTCTTGGGTTCTAAGTATGCAACCACAAACAGAAGGGTGCGATCCACACTGACCAACGCTACCTGCATTTTGAAACCTCAAATACCAGGCCATGCCTTAAGGGGTGTTGATAAAATGTGAGTCTTTCGTGGCTTCCTTGGTACGAAAACTTCAGGGTGCACTGGAAACTTAGATGATGCAGAATGGGGCCGAATATACTCATGGTAGTGGTTACATTGTGAGGATGCAAACAGTACTTGAGAGCACCGAACGAAGCCTTCTATGTAGGCCCTAGTTGGCAGGGCGCTTTAGAAAAAATGGAGCTTAAAAACACATAAAATGTGTTTGAATGTATTAATAAAGCAGTTGCCTTTGAGACACGAATAAAAAAAGCAAAAAAATACAGAAGTATCTTTTTCACCCGATTCTTAATTACTACTTAGACAGGCTTCGCTTTAACATACTAAGCACTGTTCTTTAACGTCCTTTGCGTGCAAGGAATAGAACGTGACAGATGCAACACAATTTTATGAACATTCGATGGAGGGAAGAACTAAAACGCTAATTATTTAATGTGATATCTGCGATTCTTCTTTTTATTCTCCTTTATCAAACAAACGCAATTTAACAAAATAAGCCTCGAACGGCTGCATTAAACTACACTCTTCTGTTGAGGTTGAAGTTGAGCTGTTGAGGTTGAGGTGTTGAATGCTACAGGTGGGGTTAGCCTTGCTTTAACTGCCGGCAATTGCTCCACCGCAGCGTCCCTTCGATATTAACAATGCCGCATCTACCCCGCTAAGCGCACAGTCTCTTATAATAG
Organism: Amblyomma americanum; assembly: GCA_030143305.2. NCBI lineage: Eukaryota > Metazoa > Arthropoda > Arachnida > Ixodida > Ixodidae > Amblyomma > Amblyomma americanum. The sequence continues at coordinate 23,590 of JARKHS020012246.1, forward strand.
CACACATTCTCTCCCGCAGTCACCATCTATGCACACAATCACTCCACACAGTTCACATCACAGTCCACTCCAGAAGTCACCATCTATGCACATATTCAGTCACAGTAGAACATACGCCATTGTAGTGCCACACTCCATACACACATTCACTCACAGTATAAAGTAGTCCACTCCGGACACACTTCTATTGCCGTCGACATACGAGGCGCTACTTAAGTGTGACCCATCTCCCTCGCCGTTTTGGACCCCATCTGCCCCCTTTGTCTCATGAAATAAAAGAAAACCATTTTTTACTCAGTCAAACGACACCCAAAGAGCAACATAATTTCAGCCGTGCCTGCGCAGATGCATATTATTATACAGGTAGAGGTCACCCTGTAAATAAACAGCAATGTCATAAAAATTTGATCTTAATTAGACTTACGTACATGTTGGAACAACGAAACGTGTCTCGAGAAATTCATAATAAAATAAATAACTCCGCAGGTTGTACGGCCAAAATAAATTTATAAGTACCTGCCAACTTTAGGCAGTGAAAAGTCAATTTGTCGCACTGCCTCGCATGCTCCTTCAATCAAAAAACGCGAACTTCCTGTGCTACTATGAAGAAAAAAAATTACCCCTCCACAATACGCATACCTGACGATTTCGTCTTTCTTTCGGCATACCGAATCCATCAAACACTTCAGATATTGAGTTTTCTGCATTCACTGCCGTCAATGTGTTTGCCATTTTAAATTTACGTACAGCACAAAGCATTCCTGCTGAGCCCAACATAATGAGACGTTGGCAAGTAATAAGCATACACGACATACATATACTGAAGCTAGAAAAAAATACATGTACGACTAAAAGCGAGCCTTCTCCGTAGTGCTTGATTTCCCAGCGGTTTTCTAAGCTCTGTGCGGGTCTTACCGAGGGAGCAACTTCCCTGATTAATTGCAGGCTGCAAAAAAGGAAATGTTTGTTAGCGCTAGCTCTTCTGGCGCACTCATCCAAAAATTTGCCCGTCAAATAGATAAATGCAGATTGGTCTGTCCTCCTGGCCATCTCTTTTTCCTATTTTGCTAAAACTTCCCCAAGCTGATTAATTACGTACTATCGTAAGCAAAAGTAACATTACCCCCCCCCCCCCCCCTCCAAGTTCAGGCCCGTGATTCTGTGCGTGGGGGCGCCACCTGACCTAGTGTCGAGACGTGCCCCCTGCGCCGGTCTCGGCACCAGAAATGGTTTGTCAGGCAGCGCCCCCACGTAGAGTGGCACGGGTCAGAACTTGTAAGAAAAGGGGGGGGGGGGGGGGTGACGCACCTCTAAAGTCACCTCGCTGGTAACGGGCAGCACCGGTCGACTGCGGGAAGAGAAAGTCACGTGGCGTCTGAAAGGCCCAGTAGTCCCGACTTCAACAATTCATAATTCCGCGGTGTCAGAAGCGTAATAAGCAGAGTAATGCAAATAGTACGGAGCCACAGGCTGTGTGTTGTTACTCACTCACGGAGACATCCTGTTGGCATTGGCGGCTTGAAGTGCGCTCGGCAGCACCCGAAAACGGCAACCTTGTCGAGCAGGAACGGCGTTTCCCGACGAAAGATTCTTCCTGGGCCTCGGAACAAGTTTACAGCACACAAAAAATACCGACACTTTGGTCACAACGAGAGCCACTTGGGATACTGTTTTCGACTTCATCGCCCTTCCTGTCGCACTGGTGAAGAGCACGTCGAGTAATCCGTGAGACGCTCTCGAACCCTGCACAAAGATACCAAGAAAAAACTGCGCGAACGAGACACGGGCGGCGAAGAGGCAAAGACGCACAGAAACGCAGCCTCTTCGCCGTCCGTGCCTCGTTCGCGCAGCTCTTTATCCGCATCTATAATGAACCAACTGGCCCGACAAGTTCTACTTATGCACAAAATCAGAGGCCGAGAATTGTGAGTAAAGCTTGCAGGGGCAACTAATAACTTAAGGCACCGCTTCGCGAGACGCTCAGCCGCGTGTCTGACACGGCGGCCCAGACTGCTTCGTCATTCGCCGATAGCTTCGAAGCAAGACGTGCTGCTGAACGCCTCGAGAACATGCTCTTGGCGCTTAGGGGCTTATCAGGATGCCGAAAGATTTTCGATCCTTCAATAACCTACCACGATCATGCCGACCGCAATGCTGCGTCGGTGGTTTAGTAGTGTAATGGAATGGCTCCAGTGAAGTAAGCATGAACTCGCGACTACGAGCCAAATTCACGCGCTTGGTCGTGCCCGTGGGCACCCCGCAATTCATTCTGATTACAATTATTACTTCGTTGCGCCAAGTGCTGGAAGCGTAAGCAGGTCACAGCTCGCGGAGGAGAGGGGTGTCACAAAATGTGCCGACGCAATTACTATCATGCCGGATGAAAACGCGAACACGTGAGCACGTAGCTCTTGGTACAGCTCGCGCCATCTAGCGGAGCCCGCGACAAGTTGCTGACGCGTGCGCCGGGTTCGTGGCTTCCGTTCTAGTCTTCCTGTACACGCCTGTCACTCCGCTTTATCAGACTTTCGTCGTGCGGCCAGCAAAGTGGGCGAAAATGACTTCGTCATTCCACTCGTCTTACTCGCAGACAGGGCGGACGTCATAATGAAAGCAGAGGCGTCTAGCGCTACGCGGGGGCTGGATGGGGAACACGTAACTGGGACAAACCGCGGCATGGCATCGCGCAAGACGACAGGAAACCAAGCCATGGACCCTGTGCACATGTGAGCAATTTATCTCGAGCGCTGCTAGAGGGCGCGGATTCTGTCAGGAGCCAACACGTTTCACTCCGGTCCACAGGACAGATACCGCAGGCTCAATTTTCATCCGTTTTCGCGATGTGCACCGCCGAGGGGCTCTGGCCGCAAGGCGGGCCGATGCTTGTGCGTCATTTGTAGAAATGTAGAAATCTGTACAGCGATCCTGCAGGGAATCTACATTTGAGTAGCGACATGTTTGTGACGGCGTTCACTAAACTTTCTGCGAAGCTCATCTAATTGCATGTTATCTGGGGTACATCAAAACACTTCCTATTCCAGTGCTTCAACCTGTTTGTAACAGTCCAGTCTCTCACAAAAGTGCGCAAATGTATGCACGTTTGTGACGCTTGTTATCCTCCTATGAGCGTCCTCATTGGTTTTCTATCGAGTTTTAAGAAAGAAAAGAAACGAGTAGCAGAGGCGTTCAAGTAATGTGACGTGAGCTTCAGCGCCAGCTGTTAAGGGGTCATGAGTGTGCGTGCGTACATGTGTGTGTGTGTTGGGGGGGGGGGGATTCTCATATCCAAAAAGAGATCCAAGAAGAAGATTTCATAACCATCCAAAGCTACGGCGCTAGTCAGCTCTGAATGACGGCATTTCCTGAGAACCACACGAAATTTGCACAGCTCTATCGCCGGTGATGTGAAACAAGGGTGATCGATGCAATAGACTAGAAGAGTCGACTGCGCAGGGCGGGAGCCAAACGGTGGCCTCACTGGTCTTGCTAGAAACTAACTGCTTTGACCTGTGCATATTTGTACGCGGGGAAGGATCCCACGTTTTCATAATGACATGTCTTCGATGACACACAATGGCAGAGATGGTGCCACGCCTAACAGCGGGCTGAATGTGCCCACATTTTCAAAGGTTCGACTTTTCGATGCTGATATTTTTACAACTTTCTTTCTGCAGTTTTTCTTTGTTACTTTTCAATTCTCATCTGCCTGGATGTTTCATGACACCAAAAATTTTAGTTTGCCTTGGTGGTTCACAACCGAAACCTTTTATTACGGGTAGGGGAGGACCGGTGGAGAAAAAAAAACGGGGCACGTACATCACTTCAAAAAGCACGAACCAGAAAATGTGCACGACTTGTACAAAACGAGCATAAGTGAGAAAATGCTCGTGACAAATCTTCCGAATTTAGTAACTAAATGCGCTCTTTGTTCGATGATCAACGCCAATGAGATAACTTCCGGGATCACGGGTGAATTATGCCTCTTTTAACAATGCCACATCGCAAAAGCAGCATTTGCAAATGATGCTAAGTACTCCGGAGTCGTCAGCATGCGTACGAAGCCAAGGGCATGAACATGGACCGACTGCGAACGATGCTATGTAGTACAAGCCGCCACGTCGGCTCAGTGTTTGCGGCGTACGACCACCGACCCGAAATACGCAGTTTCGGCGGCTGCGTTTTTATGGAGGAAAAAACGCTAAGGCGCCCGTGTGCTGTGCGATGTCAGTGCACGTTAAAGATCCCCAGGTGGTCGAAATTATTCCGGAGCCCTCCACTACGGACCTATTCGTTCCTATCTTCTTTCACTCCCTCCTTTATCCCTTCCCTTACGGCGCGGTTCAGGTGTCCAACGATATATGAGACAGATACTTCGCCATTTCCATTCCACCAAAAACCAATTATTATTATTATTATTATCCCGGTCGTGCCCGACCGCGGCGGCTGCGTTTTTATGGAGGAAAAACGCTAAGGCGCCCGTGTGCTGTGCGATGTCAGTGCACGTTAAAGATCCCCAGGTGGTCGAAATTATTCCGGAGCCCTCCACTACGGCACCTCCTTCTCCCTTTCTTCTTTCACTCCCTCCTTTAGCCCTTTTCTTACGGCGCGGTTCAGGTGTCCAGCGATATGTGAGACAGATACTGCGCCATTTCCTTTCCTTAAAAACCAATTATTATTATTATCCCGGTCGTGGCGGTCGCATTTCGATAGAGGCGAAATGTCAGAGGCCCGTGTACTATGTGTTGTTAGTGCATGCAAAAGAAACCCAGGTAGTCGAAATTATTTCGAGTTCTTTACTACGGCGTCCCTCACTCATAGCCAGAGTTCCTTAGGGACGTTAAACCTAATAAACCAAACCAAACCACATTATGTATAGTATATTCTAAAGCAACGACTTACTCCATTACTCGCGACCTCTGCCGTAGCGGCATATTTTCCGAACGCGTTGAACAACATACGATTTTTATTCCATAAAACGATGAGAAATTCTTCTTTGAGGAAAATATTTCCTTTTTGTTTTCATACACTGTTTTGATAGCCGCCAAAAATGTACTGCAGACAAAGAAGAATTCAAATCAGATCTATTTAAGCGATGCTTTTCTCAAAATGCGTTCACCAAAGTAACAAATGCCGCGACAGTGTTCTGAACTGCGTCAGGACTTTTCAGGCTCTTCAAGTACCATCTATGATCCAACAGTTTTTTTATTTGGCTCCTGCGAAAAATTTCACAGCTGGAATATGCATCAGAGTAATGCAAGAAAGCGAACGTATCGATCATCTACACTTGGCATTTTTGTCAGTCACCAAGATTGATCAACCATTTGTCGTGGAAGCACTTTCTCGTAAAGCCTGGACTCCATGTACGCGAAAACTCACGCGAACGCGAAGGCGACGGCGGCAAGCGACGAGCGACGCCGTCGCGCGAAGCAAAATGCATGTGTCGCTTGCCGTGTCGCTCGGATCTGCACCCACAGAAAATTTCGCTCGTCGCCCGGAAGTCCCCCACGCGACTGGCCAATCAGAGCCCCCCAAAGCCGTTTCCGGTTTGTCCATGGTTTCTCACGGGTACATCTCACGAAACCAGCCCGTCGTCTTGGTCATCGCCACCGTCGAGAAAATATTTGGTTTTGTAGCTGAGAGGCAGACCCGCACGATTTAAATAATTAAAACAATCTACTTGTTGGGTGCGGAGGGCTAACAGCATTTGGAGCGGGCTACGCGAGCGGGCGTACTGCAGGGAGAGATGCGTGTCGAGCCGCGGGTACCGGCGCTCGATCCACCGTGCCGCTGCGCTCCAACTGTGCAGAAACACTCGCGGCGCGCATTCTCAGTGGTATATTATAGTTTGCTCACTTACAGTCAGGTTGCGGTGACAGTTCATGGGAGTGTTTTTACTAAGCCGGAGTGCACAGGCACCGAACGAAAGCACACCTCCCCCGTGAACCCGTGATGTGACTTCGTCTCCGCAAACACGCCTTTGGCTATCTCCACTGCCGCTACACCGCTGCCGTAGAGGAAATATTCCTTTGGCCCTGACTATGAGGCACACTCACAAAATTTTAAGAGAGAGAACAGGTTACGGGCGTGTTTCTAAGCTTGAGTGCGCAAAGCACGGAATCCGCTGCGCACGTCGCGGGTTCGCGTCGCCTGCCGCCTTCGCTTGCATGGAGGTTGCCCACAAGCGACAGAGCGAACGCCAGCCGTCGCCGCCGCCGTCGCCTTCGCGTTCGCGTGAGTTTTCGCGTACATGGAGTCCAGGCTTAAAGCTACCGAGGAGATCAAGAGCCGTGTTAGGTTGTCTACAGTGGTCCACATGCTCTGAGCAGCAGTGAGGGTACGCTTCATGCGTCAAAATAACCCTTTGCTCACACTTTTTTTTATTTCTTTCTCACTATCGTCTGTCACGCGGGCGAACACGTTCTCTGGCGCAAGGGAAAGGCACGCTAAAGCGAGTAAACAAGCAAATGCTTCCATTTAAACTAAATATTGATCAGATGCGTTTAGTATAATTTTGCGTTCTAAGGCTCCCCTTCTGTTGAAAAGTATCGCGGTGGATGGCCCCGGATTAAATGAACTGCCAGCGCTTCATCACAGCGCACAGTCTTAACGACAACGGTAATTGCATTTCTACTCAGTCAAAATGCAGCCGCGGCGCAGTCGACCTCCACCACCGCCTGCCTGATTCAGTGTAGGACAAAAATGTCTTATACTGTCGAAATAGAAAGCGATGTTTCAGTCACTGATATCAATCTGATGGCCCTTGTCGCCAAAATCAATTTAATTCGAGGCCGTCTCAATCTCATCGTGTTGTCTTATGCAGACTTTTGTACTGAGGTGGCTCCTAATTTTCTTTCCCTGCATCACTCCATATAAATCTCCGAGAGAAAGAAAATCATTTTAATGAAAAGTGCAGATCAAACTCTTATTGGCATTTCTAACTTAGTCTCTGCTTTTTAATTTGCCCTCTCTGTGGGAAGCGTTCCGCGCTGTTTCCTTCTGTTCCTAAAATAGGTTATGGAGACGGTACTTCTCCCTGAAAAAGAAACATTGTTTCCATAAAGCACAGAACGTTCACAGGGCGTCATGAGGGCTGCGTCATGGACAAGCTGAAGCAGCGTTTGGCGGTGTCAACCTTTTCTTTTAATACTCGACAACATAAATTATTAGCGGTAGGTTAGGTAAAATTGCCCGTCACACGGGCGTCTGAGGTAACGGGTCGCAAAGGTTGAACAAATGAAATTAAATGCGCTTTTTAACATTTTGCCCTAAGAATGAGCCAGTTAAACTAAGATTGACTCATTGGCTATTGAGCAATTCACTCCGGGGTGTTGCCCGTGCAAACTGTGCATTTTTTTTTTAGTTAAATGTTTGTACCTGCAGTTTTACAACGAGTACATACTTCCCCCGTATGAGATACTGGAGCACTAAGTGTATTAAGTTAGAACGTACCGCTGTTTCGAGGAACAATGAAAAACTAAGTAACAGTAAGGAAAAGTAATAGCAACTTGTGATGACGACACGATGTCTAACCACCCAATTTTCTTTCACTGCATTCAGTATATCCCAAAACTAGCTCCCGAATTTCCCGGGCAACATTTCTTGCCTTCCGCAGGCTGCGAGACAGTACCGCCAAGAGACATCTCAGAACGAATGCCTCGCTCATTTCGAAATGCTCTCTTTCAGCCGCATCGGGCTATTACCCATCATCCCTACGCGCTTCTGCAGCGCCACCTCTTTCTCGCGCGGGTCGGCCACTTGCGCCTCGCAATTGTTACAATACTTCACGCGCAGCTCAGCGACGAGAGGGGGGGGGGGGGGGGGGGGGTGCGAGAAGTTGAGGTTGAGGCGAGGCTCCAAAACAGCCGCTTCGCCTCCCTCCGACAGGCGCCATTCATTTCTCCTCCCTCGGCCGCTCTTAAACACGACCGCGGCAGGAAAGAGGCAATTTTCGGCAGCCGCGCCGTGTTTGCGTGGGGCAGCAGTTTTTTTCATCAAATTTAATCACGATTCATTACTCTGAGTCTCAATAAAGAAACGCGGTCGCAGTACATGCGTCCGCCGCCGGACGACGACGAAGGGAAGGGATGGGGAGAGCGGTGGTAATTACAGCCAGCAGCGCTCGCGTGTTGGGGAATAGGGAAAGCCGGAAGGAAGAGGGGATAAGCAGGGCTGCCGAGCATCGGCTCCGACCGCATTTTCCCTGCGCCCAAATCCCGCCTCGCAGGTTATTAAGAAACGCGTTAGCACCTACGGTTGACGAAACTTCGGTGCCGTGCTGTGCGGTCGCGTCGTCGTTGTGCGAGTGGACTGCGAAATGCGGGCATTTACAGAGCTCTGCTCGAAGTTGCAGCATGGCAGCGCAGGATGAATCTCAGCGGCGAATTCCTTCCCCTCCAAATCTGCTCTCTTCATTTGATTTTCGGCCTCCTGCTGTTGAATCAGAGGGCACTCGCTTACCCCATAAATAAGTGGAGGAAACTTCCGAAACGGTGAGGGCTGTCTCCCCGAAGTGACACCGGGCGCCGGTGTCTGCTTGACGTAACGCCGAACAAATCCTGCGTCTTGACCGCTGCAACTGTGCTCAGTTAGAAGCCATTTGCCAGCAAGGCGCCGTCATGCCACCAGACATCCTCCTGAGGCAGTTAAGAAACTAATCATGAAACGCCCAAAGGATGATGTTCATTTCCGAAGGGACAGCTTGCGGTCAGAGGGAAAGTTTGGCTCGGCATTCTAAAAGTGCGCTTTACTTGGACAAAGTTGAGAATTCTGTGCGCGCATGTAGTAGCGCTCGCATTATAATACTTAGATAATTAAACAAGTTTAATCGGCGGCCTTTAGTGCAGTCGAGTTTGCTGAGAAGGTTCTTCCATACCTTACCTCCGCTGACAACGATTAGAGAAATTTGCGAGCACCCTTTAATCACCAAAAGCTCGTTAGAAAACTTTACAGGTATGACAGTGTGTAGATTTACGCTGTATAACCGCACTCCAGCGCTTTACCTTTGAATAGCTTCTGTCATCCCACTGCTTGGGTGTGCTGAGCTTCCTTCTCAGGTAATAAATACCTCTCACGAAAGGCCAGTGTGCAGGTTTACGCAGAACGTTAACATCTTTTCACGCCACCTCATTTTCATCTGGATTCAGGTGTTAAAAAACGGCATAGGCTATTTTATGTTAGCACTCTGATTTACTCTTGTAATATTTAATATGTACTAATTGAACTAGAAAAAGCTAATGAAACGTTAGCCAACATGAAAATATTAGATGTATCAGCTTGCCAGCTAATATGTGAGACTCTCGCGCGAAAAGTGCACGTTCTGAAGAACCCATTTTCTATATTGTATATTTCGTACAAGCGTGCCCGTCAGCATATCGGCTCCGATGCAAAACACGCGAAAACCCCTTTCGGGAACGCGGCCAAAATTAGGAAAGCCGTAGGTGTATAAATGCGCAGATTTCGTGCCAGAAGGCAGGAGACAGCCTTGCTTCTCAGCGGAGCAGTCTAGGGAGAGACGGGCAGGGGGGGGGGGGAGGCTGAAAGGGATGGAAGGGGTTGATGCTGGGGAAGACTCTCCCCGTGGGAGCTTCAAGTACACCCTCCGGACTGCCGCGAGATGGGGCTCAGCAGCCCACGAGGGAAGCGGGATTACGCGAGCGGCAGCGCTTCGCGGCTGCTTCGGCGGGCGCAGCGCAGCCCTATTCGGGAAGCCGCCGGTTTCCCCCGGTGCCGCTCTGCTCGAGCCGATGATTAATGGCGGTAGTTTTAATTAGCCGCGTCGAATATGTGTAAGCGCAAGCTCGCCGACATGTCGTGCCTCGCTCTCGAAACGGCGGCGAGAAATCGTCGCGAGCTCTCTGCCGCCAGACGGGAAAACCCACTGCGAGAAAAAGCGGGGAAGGCAGAGGAAGGCTGGGTAAGCATCTATCAAAGAAGGAAAAAGAAAGAAAGCGAAAGAGGGAGGAATGAAAGTTTAGCGGACCCGTTCTTCTAGAGACATCACGCTTTCAGACTGCCCCCGTCAGACGGAGTTAGACGCGCTGTTGGATCGCTGTTGACGTTAACACATGAATGCTGTGATTCACTTGTGGTACGACTAGACGTAGCACACCCACGGCCGCAGTGCTGGTGAACACATTTAAGGCTAGGCTACAGGTAACGTAGACGAAAGTAGAATGCGCGACAGTCGTATCCGCCAAGCTGAGTTGGGAGAACATTGCACATACGACATGCAGACCTCGTGGGATCGATTCCCACCACCTGCATGTCGTTGTCTTTTCTTCTGCTTTGCGTTAAATTATGTCGCATTGAAAATATTACCCAATTAACCTTCACACACCAACATCTTTAAAGGGGCACAGGCACAAAGTTTTGTGTGCCCGCCTATTTTATGCCTTGTAAGAGGCCTACGAGCCTAATTATCATTAAAACGAACTCGAAATAACATTGCGCAGACTAAATAATTAATTACAAAAGATTTTTGTGCAGGCAGTTTTGGTCCCAGTTGGTGCCAGCGCCATAATGCACTTTAACGTCACGGTTCACCGGCTCACCGGTTCACGGTTCCCGGTTCACCATTCGCATTAATGGTGAAGCTATTCCCTATGAGAGAAGCCACAGATTCCTTGGTATTGTCATCGACAGGAACCTCTCGTGGAGTCCACATGTCTAGGACATGAGAAAGAGACTAATTGCGATTGTCCACGTTCTCTCCTTCATCGGGGGAAAGTCCTGGGGCGCATCAGTGCGCTCGATGCTACAAATGTACCGTTCCCTATTTTTGGGCTACATGCGGTACAGTATTCCGATATTCAGTTCCATTAGAAAGACAAATATCAAGACTCGTCAAGTGTGCAAGCGCAAGCTCTCTGTATCTGCCTTGGACTGCCTAAATGTGCATCAACAGCAGCAACTGTTCTTGTTTCCCGGGAACATCCTGTTACTACATACATTGCTGTTGACACCATGAGAACACATATTCGGCACCTCACACGGGTTTCCTGTCATCACCTCGCAACACTCCCAATATTTAGGCCGCGTACTGCGTTCGCCAAAGTCATTGAAGCTCATCGAGCATATCTTCCATCGGAGTTCACCCCTGCGTCAAGACCGTGCTCACCCTTATGGAGTCTTCATGAACCTCGCGTTCACCTCTGTATTCCTGGCATTACGAAGAAAGCTGGTGTATCACTACCCGCTCTCAAACAACTGACATTGAATCACCTGCATTCTTACCACAGTCACCGCATACATGTTTACACAGATGGATCCGTTCACTCGACCAGTTCTGCGGGGTCGGTGGTGATACCGGCCAGATCCATCTTCATGAAAGTGAAGACGACCTATCCAACATCTTCAACTGGTGCGGAACTCGCAGCCTTACGGGCTGCGGTAGAGTTCATCAGTCAAGAACCTCCACATGACTGGACGGTTTTCACCGACTCTAAAGCAGCCCTTCAAGCCCTGAAAGCTGCGCTACGCCGCTGGTCGCAGGAACAACTTGTTGCTGAGATCCGTCTACTGTACCACGGCACCGTTTCCAAAGGCCATGACATCATTTTTCAATGGCTGCCAGGATACTGTGGTATTAACGGTAGTCACCAGGCCGATGCGGCTGCGCGTTCGGCTCACAACGACGGACTTCCAGTGAGGATCCCAATATCAAGACCTGACGCTGCGTGTGGGCTTCGCCCTTTGGCGCTGGAGCTCACACTTTTAGCGTGGAACACGGGAGAGTTTTGCAACCTCCGCCTCAAGGCACTGGGCCCTGGACTGCGCCTTCGCCTTCCACGTAACTTAGCACGTCGCGACGCAACATTGTTATGCCGTTTATGGATCGGAGTTGCTTTTACCAACCACTATGCTTTCCGGATGGGGATGGCCGACAGTCCTGCCTGTGAAAGCTGTGGTTGTGAGGAGACCATCGCTCATCTTCTCTGTGAGTGCCCTGCATTTGCGAGTGCAAGACATACACTGTGTTGTGCCCTGGACCGCCTCGATCCTCGCCCATTAACAGAGCAAAAGATCCTCGGTCCGTGGCCACAGCAGTCGACTGCCCTCAAGGCATACAAGGCACTCTTTGCCTACTTGAGAGCGACTGGATTGAGTGACAAATTGTGACAGCGTTGTGCGTGTGTGTTATGCCTTTTTCCTCTTGTCTCTTCCTCCTTTTAGCCGCCTAATCCCTCTTCCCCAGTGCAGGGTAGCCAACCGGAACCCCTTTCTGGTTAACATCCCTGTCTTTCCCTCCTCCTCTTTATCCTTCTATCTATTTTTTCACCGGCCAACCTGAACTACCACGTTTCTGAAGTTGGCGTCACCGGTAAGCACTTGTTGTTCCTGAGAACAACCACTTGGTCCGGTGACGACACAATGACTGTGGCAAGTGCACCATGACGTCATTTTATGAGAGTGGATATGCCGAGCGGCTTCACGGATAAAATTTAAAATTGTATTAAATTGTGCTGCACTCAACGCCTCCCAGTTGCTGCGAGTGAAACGCCCATGAAACAAATCATGTCGGTTCTTTGCATTCGAAATTTGGTTCCTGAATCCCTTTGGAAAGTAGTTGTCTTCTGTGATCGTTAATAACGAAAGATTTTGCACAATTACGCTGTTGATAATTATGTGCCGTTCCTACACGGCATAACCCGTTTCGAATATCAATGCCATCACTGCCACAAGCGTTATCATGGGTCAGGCGCCGAATTCAAGAGTTTAATAGAACACAGCAAAAAGTGGGCGGAGATTTGGCAGTATTCCGAGAACTGGAATACACTAAAGTGGAAAGAAGATACATAAATGACCAAGCGCCCGACAAAGTACTGAAGGGAGTCGCCCGCCGAAGTACAGGTCGAAGCTGTCCAAGGAATCATTTGCCTCGGTTACATAAGGCATATCCAGCTTTTCTTTGATGCAGCTGCTTTATTTGCAGTTGAAATAAATTCAGTTTTAATTCCAAACATAAATGGTTCGCCTTGCTTTGCCGAGATTTCGCAAAGGCGTACGAGAGGACAAACAAAATGATCTAAGCTGTGTGGTTCGGAATTCTCATCTGTTTTCACCTGAGAGAACCCGTGTTTGATGCCGAGGTCGTTGAAACAAAGCGTGCAAGGTGCCTCCTAAAATTTTTTTTCTCTTTCTCTATAAAAAAAAAAGTGTCACAACTGTTCATTATCGTTCAGTGCGTTTTTTTATTTATTTACAACGAATACTTAAGGTGCATCATCTAAGTTCCACCAAGCTTTAAAAAAGACAATGTGCTCTACAAAACACGACTAGGCAGGTTGTAAGCAGTCGTATTGACGAGGCAATCATAGTTTTTAAGTGCATCTAATCTGATAATTAGAAAATGCAAATTACACAATTTTGCATCGTTAGTATTAGCACACAATTTTCAACGTTAAAGTCGGGAGCAAGCTGATAAACGTTGATTTCAGTCGTTCTCTTGAAAGTAAGTTTAGCGTGAATACTTTTAGGTTTATTTTTGGCTTAAAGTAAATCATAGATATTTAAAAATTGTCACGTTAATATACGCTTCTGCGTCGGCATGTTAATAGCCTCAACAGCGTGACCACGTTACTACCTTTTCACGGCACACCAGAGAGAATTTCTTGCAGTCCAGCGCAGTCGCGGCTGTGGGGATTCCCGTCCCCCAGAGCAGAGTAGCAGGCCAGATATTTATTTTTCAGGCCAACCTCTCTGCCTTTCTTATCAATAAACCCTCTCTCTCTCTCTCTCTCTCTCTCTCTCTCTCTCTCTCTCTCTCTCTCTCTCTCTCTGGTGATGTGCGCCTGTGGTTTCATCAAAGTAAAGCGTTTGCACTCGTCGCAGAACCATTGCAGCTTTGTGTAGCCGAGTTCCTTTCATCAGAGCCCGTTTCAGGGTTTTAACAAGTCTATGCGGCAGTGCGTATTAGTGTTACAATTTTACAGCGATAGCTGTTAGGTGCCCGTCCCTGGCTTTCTCGTCGCCGTCGTCGCCGTCGGCGTAACCGGTTAACCTGCGTCGCATAAGCCTACGGGTGGCCCTGTTTGGAACACTCGCCTTCCAGTGCAGGGGTGCACCACGTGACCACTACACCAGTACGCCAGCAAAACATCCCCAAAACTAAACGCCTAAACAGCTATCGCTGAGCCCCGCGTTACACAGTCGTAACCGTCCTGTGAGTTCTTTTAAAACTGTCGGGCTTTATTGTAAACTTACAAAAAATAACTGAGTGTTTTCTTCTTGCTTTATTCAAGTATCTTTGAACAGACCCGCTGAAATGCCCATTACTCAACATTCATCAGACAATGCAATGGAAAGAGGCGCTGTTATGACCTGCATGACAGACCTGCATGACAACATCTACTATGTGAATGCCTTGTGGTTGGCGATGGAAGACATCAGCAGTGTTGTGCCACATACGTCGTGCTCGTGCGACAGATTCTGATTGTGTTACTAAGCCCTGCCCTCTATTCTATTACTTCCGTGATCCCTACCCTCCAGAGCAAGGTAGCCAACCGAAAAACCCTTCCGGTTAACCTCCCTGCAACATGTTCATAAAGGATTAAGAAGGGAGTAAGCTGTCATCAAGAGCACTGCCTTTTATAAAAAGGATATGCGCTAGAGGACCACTTACTCCCTTTTTTATTCCCTTACAGGCGTATTCGTGTTCAGAGTGTGCTTTCCTTCTTACTCCTTCTCTTTCTGTCTTGAATATCCTATCTTTCTTCTATTCATATCAGAAAGCCCGTCTTGGCCAAGCTGTCCCCGTAACCCTGTAACTTGTATGGTGCTGGTTTCTGCTACTCATCCAAAATAATATTCCCCGAATGGCTGGAGCTTATATTTGGAACTCTCTGCGGCAAGCCGCGTAGAATAATCTCAAACTAGCGAACGAAAAGAACGAAGGAATCATCATCGATGTTGAAATAAAGAATTTATTACATTAGATTCAATTAGATTAGATTAGATAAAATTTTATTTGATTCGATTTTATTTGATTTGGTCTGAAATAGCATTAAAAGATGTCTCCACGTTTTATGGGGCCTATGTTATTAAGTCGATGAGTGTGTGTTTTGTTTTTCGTATGCTTGTTTGCAAGCATGAGTGCTTGTTTGCAAGCATGAGTGCTTAAGAGGCCCACCGAGTGCTGATCTGTTTACAAAACAACCTCTAATGAAAAAAGTATGTTACAACAAGTATATACATAATGAAGATATTCAAGGCAGTTTGGGTTACGATGCGAACATATGAGTACCCTCAATCTTGGCGGATGGAAATTTCTTCTTTGCGCACTCGTGACATGTTCATTGCAGAATTATAAGAACTTACAAGTTTCCTTCGCACTGAATATTAATGCATGACTGAAGGGAATAAACTTGATCATAGAGTGCCGGATGTAATCATAACGTGCACTTTTGAACAGGCTTCTGTATTCCGCAGAAAATAATATTTTATAGACGGCTATGTAAGCAATTTTTGTTTTATTATTCTTACAGTTCTTCCGGCTTATGCCGTCGTCATTAGCCAGTTACAAACTGCTCGTCCCATTAAAATTTAGTTTAGTGTACGCGGCCATTTTCACATAGCAGCTAGAATTCTTTCATCTTAGGGCAGCAGTCGCGCTAGTTTGGTTTGGTTTATGAGGGTTTAACGTCCCAAAGCGACTCAGGCTATGAGGGACGCCGTAATGAAGGGCTCCAGAAATTTCGACCACCTGGAGTTCTTTAACGTGCACTGACATCGCGCAGTACACGGGCCTCTAGAATTTCGCCTCCATCGAAATTCGACAGCCGCGGCCGGGATCGAGCCCGCGTCTTTCGGGCCAGCAGCCAAGCGCCATAACCACTCAGCCACCGCGGCGGCAGCAGTCGCGCAAGTCAAAGCGGTAGCAAATGCACGCGCTCACACACACGCGCGCACGTACACACACGCACACGCACGCACGCACGCACACACACGCACACGCACATACACAACACACACGGACATTGTTCCGTCAGTCTCGAACGAGTGACTCATTTCAAGCGCTCCTTCCGTCACCTTCGTGAGCTGTAGTGGGCACCAAATAGGCGTCCGCCGTTCGGGCCTGCTTTGCTCAGTTGTGGAAACAACGCATGCGCGAAGAGGGGGAATAAACACTGTTGAGTACCGACACATGAGACGATCAATCACAAGCTTGAGTTTCTTCCTCAACTCTGCAAGAGTTCTGCCGGTTTTCCTCCCTGGATAAGCGCCTTCTTGCCTGCAATAAGTCCTCCTCTTTGTTAGTCTTGCTGACCGCTTGCTATGAGAGGCTGTCGCTTCCGCCCGTCTCAGTTGTCACAAGAGTAACGTTGTCGCCACCACTTACGTCATGAGTCCCCCTGCTCTTGTTGCAGTTCGATTAATTGGGATACTTGGGGCGCAGTTTTGAGGCTAAACAGGTCACCGCATACCGATTTTAACAGCAAAGAACGTGTTATTTAATCGCATGCTCCTTAGTGGGCACCTTCGTTGGGATTCATCTGACCATCCTTAACACTACGTACCTCACTTTAGAAAGTTTCAATGAATTCCATCTGCTTGGGCTCCTCTGAAGCTCCCCTTCACATTCGAGCCATTCAGCGACGACTCCATACAGCCTAGTCAGGCTGGTGAAAGCTAAATGCGCTTTTCTCCACTGAGTCATTGGTTTGGCATCCTTTGCAGCGACTGCATTCATGAACTCCATTGTCGAAGCTTTCTGGAGACATCGGAGCTTGCGGAAGTAAAGTCGAGCCGGTCACAAGATGTGAGGCGGGTTCAGCACTTGGGTGACCAGCGCGGCGAACTGCCGTTTCCATTGCTTTATTCGTAACTGCCACGGCGTCTAAGTGGCTTTGGCGTTCGGCTCCTAATCTTATCGCGGGAGTGAATCCCGCCCGCGGCGGCCGCATTTCGATGAATCACATCGCACTAGCATTATTGCATTTCGATGAAGGCGAAATACAAAAACTTCCGTGCGATATGCGTTGTCAGCGCACGTTAACGAACCCCAGGTGGTCATAATTAATCACGAGTTGTCAACTACGGCATCCCTCACAGCCCATGTATCACATCAGGGCGGTAAACTCCCCAATTTATAACTCGCGTGCTGCTGCTCGTAAGTACAACTATCTCTAAAGGTTAGATGTGGCTTTCATAATCTCTGAAAGTCTTCTACCAACATCTGCAGTTTCCACCCGCGGAACCGATATGAAGGAACATTCGAAGACTCATTTCTGAAGCACTGTTCTGGCAGCGGAATACAGCATTTGTAGGGACAGTATTTTTTACACTTATTCACATAGCAGTCCACTGCTCACCGCTCGAAGTGGACCGGCAAGTTAGGCATCTATCGGCTGTGGTCATCAGAAGCATTGTCTTTTCGTTAAGGACAAATACGGAACTATGGGTCGTGCTTCCGCGGCCATCCTGTTACTCTTCCGTCTGTCTTCTTATATTTTTGTTTTTTTGCGCGGCAGCCACCAGGACGGTCCGGGAACGACATGAGAAACAATACCAGCGTATATTTGTTTTATCTGATTCTTAAACTACGGCTGCAGCATGCGAATAGCGCTTAATTCCTGTTATTTCACTACACTAATATTTGGTGAGGTAATAATTGTATATGATATTACAGTTAAAGGCACGCTTTTGGCACATCATCTTGTCTTTCTTTTTTCCTTAGACTGCTATGCTGGACTGGTTTCAGAAAATAAAGCTGTAAAACCAAAAATCTTTCGACCTCATGCGTAGTACGTCTGCGCTTCTTTGCACACCAGCGCGTCTTGCTTTTATGCGGTTAGAGCCTAGACTATAATGTAAATGAAGGAACCGCATTTTTTTTTTATTTGACACCTCAAAGGCCCCCGGTATGGGGCTCATGTGTATGCGTTTCTGTCGCTAAAGCGCCTTTGAGTTTATTGCTAAAACGTATTCCCTACAGGGTTGATCGCTCAACGTCATTATCTCGCTTTATAAAGACCAAAGAACGCGCCATATTTTTAAAGCCGTTTTAATTGTTTCTTTATTTTGTAGAAAAATTTCTCTCATTTCTTTTTTCTTTTTTACAATGCCGGTTCCTGCCCTTAAACCAGCCCGTCTCACGAAAATAACTGAGCGGCATTGCCTCTTCCCGTCCCTCTTCGCTATTCTGTGAGTCGGCAGATGTCATTCCGAGCAAAGAAAGGGCCGCGGACAGCCTCTCCAAAGAATCCGCGCGAAAGACGGAACGCGACGCGCGCGCGGTTTGAGGCGACGTTATGGTAATGCCGGTTACCAACACGCCGAGGCGTGCGCACTTTAATTGAATTTGCCACTCCCTTTCCCCAAGACCACCGCCCACCCTCGACCTCCTCCAGCATTCTTCCAGCCTTGTGTGCTCACAACAGCCCCCCTCCTCATCTGGACCTCCTATTTAACCCGCTCTCGCCCCTGCCCTTCGGCCGTGCCTTTGCACCCCCCCGCAAGAAGAAGCATCTTGGGCAGTCACCGCTGCCGGCCGATAAATTGGGGGCCCCGACGCGGAATGGCTCTCGGGTCGGTTTTCCCCGCCAACGACCTGCGCGAAGTGTGCCGCATCCCCTCCGCCTCCGCTGTCCAACAAGGGTGTTTGTCAACAGAGGCTCCTAATTGTGTTCCGAGGAGGCGACGAACGCCGGCCAGCCGGGGAGGGGGGGACGACGCTGTCGCCTCTCCAGAGGTGGGACCGCCACGCCGAGCCAGCCGTCCGTGGTCGGTGGGAACGCCGTCGAGAGCTACGTCGCTTTCAGCCGCCGTACCCTCCCCGATCCCTCGGGGCCTGCCAGTCGGCGGGCACGCTTCCGTCCGGAGCGGTGACACGAATGCGGCAGGTCAGCCAGGCTTCTGCTGTGCAACGCCAAGATTCACTCCTGTCCGTACTTCCTGAGCAGATGTGCAGACTGTAGGGATAAAATTGTAGGCGCGATAGGGGATAAAAATGGCTTCACTTCGCAACGATTCTACCCGCCACGGTGGCTTAGTGGTTGGGGCGCTCGGTTACTGATCCGGAGTGCCCGGGTTCGAACCCGACCGCGGCGGCCGCGTTTCGGTGGAGGCGAAACTCAGAAAAGCGGCCGTGTGCTGTGCGATGTCAGTGCACGTTAATGATCCCCGGGTGGTCGAAATTATTCCGGAGCCGTCCACTACGGCACCTCTTTCTTCTTTCACTCCCTCCTTTGTCCCTTTCCTTACGGCGCGGTTCAGGTGTTCGCCGATATGTGAGACAGATACTGCGCCATTTCCTTTCCCGAAAAACCATGTCAGTGCACGTTAAAGAACCCCAGGTGGTCGAAATTCCCGGAGCCCTTCACTACGGCGTCTCTCATAGCCTGAGTCGCTTTGGGACGTTAAACCCCCATAAACCATAAACCAATAAACCACAAACCGAAAAACCAATTTTCAGTTTTCGCACCCATTCGCAAGCATGCGTTGCACAGACTCTTTGTGCATCGGCATACGTACATGAAGAATCACTCCCGTTTTTCGTGCAGCACTTCACCCTTAAAATGTAAATTGGAGTCAAAAGTGAGCAGAACGTGGTTCCAAGATATATGGTTATATTGCCAACATGGGCAACGTCATATAACCATATATACTGACATGCGCGACCAGGTGGAATTTATCAAACAAGTTATCTATCAAAGATTAAGACTGTAGTAGCGGAAGCATGTCAAGGTTATGTATTACGTAGGTGATGAGCGCCGGCCGCATGACAGCCCCATCGCTCTCTCGGAGTGTACAGGGCTCCTAGGGCGACAGCTCCGGTGGCCGTCGTAATTAAAGAGTTGCTTTGATACACTACGTATCTCTCGTGGTCAACATGCACGAAACGTAAGCCAACCTCGTGTATTTTTTCCCGCCAGTGTAGTCAGTGCATTACTCATCCTTTTTTTTTTCCTTCTGTCTTCCAACATTTATCCTGGCTCCCCTTTCTCTCATGCAACTTAAAAAAGCACAACCTGTGGTAGATTAGTCTTTGCTGTATCTCCTACTTTCGCTTCCTTCTTTCCCGCTATTGTCAATGTCTTTTTTCGTGCACTTGCGCAAAACGCCAAAGGAAAGTTACCCTTTGTTAAAAATTCAAAATTTGCGATCGAATTTTCGCCACCAGCCGCTGATTATTTGAGTAAACTGCTTGTAACCATAAACAGGGTAAAACTGTCGGGGCTTGCCCAGTTTCTTGATCTGAATCTATTCATCTATCCGCGGATAAAAGAGCTTACGTGAGAAAATCAGCATAGCCCCTTTTTAACAGTTCACGTGCAGTGATCAAGTGTTGTAGTTCGCTCATGTCCAGACTCTACTTACTGCGAAATGTGGAGTTCACATATACTCTTTTCGACTAATACCAGTAATCGGTCGATGTTTCTGAACTGCATATAGACGGACAAAAACTGGTCCCAGTATGGCTATTTTGCATCCGCCGCGGTGGCTCAGTGGTTAGGGCGCTCGACTACTGATACTGATCCGGTTCGAACCCGACCGCGGCGGCTGCGTTTTTATGGAGGAAAAACGCTATGGCGCCCGTGTGCTGTGCGATGTCAGTGCACGTTGAAGATCCCCAGGTGGTCGAAATTATTCCGGAGCCCTCCACTACGGCACCTCGTTCTTCCTTTCTTCTTTCACTTTCTCCTTTATCCCTTCCCTTACGGCGCGGTTCAGGTGTCCGACGATATATGAGACAGATACTGCGCCATTTCCTTACCCTAAAAATCAATTATTATTATTATGACTATTTTGCAACTGACGACATAAGCCCGTCTCCTTGAACTTTTTTGAGATTCCTGCGATATGGTTTTTGCGAACGCAGCCATGTTGGAAACAACCAAACTGCTGAATCCTGCATACGTTCGGCCGTAATATACTCCACTTTATATTTATCGAAAATGTCTGAAGTTTCAACCTTGCCAATTCTTTCGGTGAGGGGTCACATACCTATTACCCCCCCCCCGCCCCCCCCCCCCCCCCCGCAAAGCTAGCTATCGAGCGTCATAGCCGACATAACCGGAACAAAGCGTTGAGGCGTCCCAAAGACGTAAAAGCTGCAAGGAACTTCGAGTTCACATTACCGCCGAAGGAACGACATTTTCTCGGCCCCTTCGCTTTCTTATTCTTTCCTACTCTTCCCGCCAGAAGAAAGAGCAGAATTTGTACAGGCATCTGGCGGGAGATACGGCAGAGACGCGACGGGCCACGATTCGACATAGCCGACCGAAAAAAACTGTTGTCGGCGCCAGCTTTCGCTTTGAAATCTCGCCGCACAATCTCTGCGCGCACTAACCTCGCATTTGCAGCCGTCATTCCCTTTTTCCTCTTTTTCCCTTTTCTTCCCCTCCCCCCTCTTTCTCGGCTCTCGTCCTCTAGACAGCTTTCGCAGCAGCGCAAGCCGCAGCAGCAGCAGCAGCCGCAGCAGCCTCAGGGCGAGCGCGTTCGTGGGGCCCGCGCGAGCGGCAGCTACCAGTGTATTTATATGGCATAACCCTCCGGCCGCGGCGGCCGTAAGCTGTTTCGTGAAACATTACCTTTAACGACTTGGGAGAGGGGAAAAAAGATGCCTCTCCTCTGATTGGCCGTCCGGATGACATCACCTGAGTGCCTTGAGGTGGAGTCAGCTTCGCAGGGCGCCTATTGCGGTACACCTGAGGGCGGGAGCGCGCCGTGTATGCTTTACTCCGCTGCCTGGGCTACATTTATCCCGTTGACTTTTTTAGGGACCGCGGGAAAGAGTGCGGGGATGCGGGGAGGGAAACCGGGACGAGCGGCTCACGGGAAAGGGGCACAGAGGGAGAGGCTTCCTCCTCCTCCTCTTAGCCTGTTCGGCACGCGAGTTGTACAAGTCGCGTAAAACAAGCTTTGCTTTACGCTCCATTCCTTCACTTACCATCTACTTTCTTGTTTCCTTGTAGTGCTCTTACTGGCTTCGGCTTTTTTATTTCTTCGGCTGCCTGATGCTTTCCTGTCTGTGCGTCTCGTTCGACGCTGGCGCCCTCTCGCTGAAGCGCGGCGTTTGTGGGGACCAGCAGTCATTTCGGGAAGGCGCGCGCGCCATGTGTGTGAAAGGAAAACGCGCATGCTGAACCGTAGACGCCGCCCCCGGGCCATTAGGAAGCCCCGCCCGTGCCACGTGACTTAATGACGTTTCCGTTACGTTAGTTTCTCTCACCGTTTTGACACTCTGCCCATTTCCTTACTTTATTGTCTTTATTTAGTTTTCCTTACTGAGTCTGTAAAGGCTGTAGTGTTTATTTTCCTCTTTTTTACGTCGCCACAACTGGCTGCGCCATCGAGAAATTGAGCCACAGACGTCTACATTTTTCAGAGCTACTTCGCGCACTCAAAAACGGCGGCAAAAAGCGTGGACGACTCCGGGCGCTTAGTACAGATGTCGAATCACAGGGCCGCTAACGATGCACGACATGTTCTCAGAAACTGCGGAAATAAAAAAGAGTTAGCTCAATGTGGTATACGAAAGTATTTCTGCAAAAAATGGAGAGAAGATAAAAGTAGAATACTGGGGAATAGACGATTTTCAATCTAGAGTATGCAAACATAATTAGTAGTGATTTGCGCGTCTGTTCTGTCGTAGTAAACGTTTCTCAAGGCATCGCTGCTGTGAGGAAAAGAATGTGTGCGCCAGGTAAAAATCGCAGCATCAGCAAAACGGCCTTTCTGTTTCTGCAGTTCGAGTTAGACAGATTTCTATTTTGTTCATCAGTGGACTTAACATTGCGATAGTGGAAAGTAGGAACAAGACAGTATATGGTTAGCCATTGTACTCAGAAGAAAAGCATTTTTTAGACTTAAATCGACGCTACAAGCCGTAACTGCAAAAGTACCGCACCAGCTTCCGATACCAAATCGTGTCAAAATGGCTGCTGAAGCATTAAAACGAAAATGGTACATTTGCAGAGCAGGGAGGAGGGGTACGAAAGAGCCGAGCCACTGCATTCGTGACGGAACGTTTGCCGCAATGAAATGTAACAGCCACGCGCTGAAGACTTCCACGTGTAACCTCGGTTACAGACAAAAAGGTTCAGCCACAAAGTGTATGTAAACCGATCCTAGCTGTGTTTGATGAACTGTATGTATAGGCGCTTGTAATGGTCAATAAAAAGTGCGCCTTATATTGGCATGTGTACAGGCATATTTTTGTTTTTTTAGAATGAACTAATATAATCACGGTACGTCATACCAAGGCTGTGAAGACCTACCGAAAATAAGATGCCTCTGGAAATAACAACACATTGTGAAAAACCCACAAATAATATTAGTGATAATTATTCTTTACATAAAATATAAGCTATATTATGTTAGTAAGTCAGAATTTTTTATTATCGATATGTTCCCAATCACCTGTTGATTGCTGATGCATTGGTCACTTATTAGCTGCTGAACTGTCAGGAGTTCCAGAATTATACTATATTTTTATGGCCGCACAAGCTGACTAAGAGGGCGCACTTTACCATCTGCAGTAAAATATACTCTACTTGGGTAAGCTATAATTTTACAATTTATTCATTTCAAATTTGCAGTTCCGTTTTTATTAGCAGTTCTGCAAGTTTACTGCCTGGTCACGTTTTAATAACTAGCCCTGACCACCAACTCACGCTTTTGTTTCCATTTAAAAACAGAAGAAAACAAAACCTACAGTTCGATCGTCTCCAAGTCCCAATAAAACTTCAACCCTTTCGCTTTTGCGTCGACCACAGACAAGTGCGGTTGCGTCAAGTGGTCTTCAATGGGGCTCCTTTTCCAGAAAGTAACTCTGTAGTTGTACAATCTGCCTGGCGGTCGTGTGAAAGCGGTATTGTACCGGGCAACTTTATGACGCATTAATGAACGATCGGTGCCAAACTCGCCGCTTTTTTAAATGTCCGGAAGAACTAATATATAGCCTGCTTGGCCCGTGTCTGAGCGCTTTTATATGAACCACTAAACCACTAGCTTCCCCCCGGTTTCTAAAATAAGCCCGACATACTACCCGCAGAGAAACAAAAATAAAACAACAAATGCGCCCCCCCCCCAAAAAAAAAAGAAGAGTGAGAGAGGGAAAGAAGAAGGAGGAAGAGACTGCCCGTGCATTAGGGCCCACTTTTTCAAGCGTACTTCAGGAACACCTGCTCCGGGGTCAATTTTTCACTGCTCAAGATCAGGCCTGGGCCATTTATAAGGAAAGCTGAAAATAAACACCGCTAAATGATACGAACAGAGCCGCAGGAAAGGGGAATCTCAAGGTGCAATATTGTTCTTTGCTTCAGTCTTCATCGCAGGATTGAAAAATGGCGAAATAGTTATACAGATAACGTGCAGCCCGCATACTACGGGCAGCCCAGAAAGTAGTGATCATTGCTCTAGGGGGAATGTAAAGTGCTTTCCTCCGTAGCTTCCTTGAAAGGAGGAGCATTTGTGACGTTAACACTTATTAGGACTTCCCGCCTGATTTATTTCCTCATTTCATTTCTTATTTCACGTACTCACAACTGAAGACGGTACCGTTTTTTTTAGTTGTGTTTTGTAGGGAAAATAAAGTCGATAAAACTGAGTTCCCGTGACCGTATTTTCACATGACGGGTTGGGGGTAAGTATTTATGAACTTGCAAGGAAGCTTTTCTGCAGCATTCAATCGCAGCAGTATGCTCTGCTCACTGTCACTGTCGGAACAGAAAAATGACACATGTTAATTCATGAATGTCAAGAACAAAAACAAACTACACATATTTATTTATTCACAATGGCCTAAAGGCCGTCATGACAGGATATGACACTGATGAGGAGAAGGAGGAGCGGCGGGGAAGCAGGAAATATATAGACATATTGCAAGAAGACAGAAACAAGAAAAGCAATACAAAAAGATTATCAAAATAGCTAAATCACAATTTAACAGAACAGTGTAGCTTCAGCAAAAAGCTTTAGAAAGACACCTGACTTAATGAAAAACTTCTACAAGTATATAATCACCTAAAACTATATAATCGCTACATTTAATGAAATCTGTCACCACTGCTTAGGCGCCCTTTTCTCTGAGCAACTTCGACACAGTTGTTAAGGTATGCAGATTTAATATCTTTCTTCGCGCTCCTGATGCCGGGGAGAAAGAACAAAGCTCTCTGCACGTAATATTTGCATACACGCAATGTATGCAACACCTCCACGAATTTCGGCCACGGTGGCCGAACTTCAACGCGGAAAAAGTGCGAAACACGCCTGTGTGATGTGCAATGTCAGTGCACATAAAAAATGAGAGATAATGTTTACTGCAGTCTAATCGGTGTGGAAATCACGGCTCTGTGTTACGTAGAAGACAGCGACAGGGACGGACAGCTCGCGCTTCACGGACATGAAGTCGGCAAGAGACGATTTGGCGAGGCTCGGAACCTCGGCATTAGTGCTTTCGCACAAAAAAAAAAAAAAACCAAGGCGGAAGAAATTCTGAACGCGTAATTTGTAACATTTTATGTCGTTCGCATTTAATACGACCTTGATGTCATCTTGCGAAGAAATCAACAGCGGGTTGAAAGAAAACGGTTAATCACAGACACAGCCGGTGTGGTTGCGGTTTTTCAAATTTCAAATTTCAAATTTCAAATATTTATTTCAACATTACACCATACAGATATAATGTCGAGGATGGCAGGCAAAAAGCCTCCTGGAGGCTTGACCGGTCCTGCATCCTGGTGTACACTTGACAGAGCAGCGGTGGCAGTCAGCTCATCAGAACACAAGAAGTGAATAAAGAAAGCCCAAAACAAAACATAGAAACATTCACAAATATGTATGAAGGAGAGACAGAGATATTAAGGAAATAATAAAGACAAAAATATATTACATTTTATGCAGTATAGGAACGCATGAAGGCTTTAAAGTTTGACGGGTTCATGCTTAGAATGTCGATACCCATTTCAATTAGGGAATTCAACAACCTTGGTAAATTATTCTCAAGCATCTGTTTGCAATAATTAGTTCTGTATCTCGAAACATTCCATATTTCTGTGCGGCGTGTAGTGTAGGCAGGTACATTCTGATGCAGGTTCGCGATTTTCACTAACGTAAAATTATGTTTCCTGCTGCTATAGTAAAAATCCCGCAGAAGTCTGTATGTGTAAATGTCGTGAATCTTTCTTATATTATACTTCTCGAAGAGTGGTTCAGTGTGTTCCGTAAAGGATACACTGGCAATAATACGTAGAGCCCTTTTCTGCATGATTAATATATTATTAAGATTTGATTGTGTCGTTGTACCCCATACTAAATGACCATAATTAATGTGCGAGGCAAACAAGGCATTATACAAAAGTATTTTAACAAAAGTAGGAAAAATGTGTCGATTGCGACTTAGCATACCAACCGTATTGCTTAGCTTCTTGAGGACTGAATCTGCATGCTCGTCCCATTGTAGGCTGCTGGAGAAGGTTACACCAAGAATTTTAATTGAGTTAACAACCTCAATTTGCATAGACTCGAACATTATATTATGGTACTGTGGGATTTCTTTTCCTTGAGTTCGGAAAATTACTGCTTTTGTTTTACTGCAATTAACCTGTAGGCAATTTTTTTTCGACCAAATCGAAAGTCTCCCGAGAAGTTCATTTGCCATTCTTATTAAGTCTGTGTAATCGCAGGACGATAAAAAAATACTCGTGTCATCTGCGTACATTATAAATTTTGCTTCTTGATAAATCGATACTATATCATTAACATAAATGTTAAAAAGTAGCGGCCCGAGAATACTTCCCTGTGGTACACCTGAGATTATGCCCTCCAGCCATCGCGTCCAGCCCAGCAGATTCACACGGACCACTCAGCGCCAATGCGTCCCTCAGCCACCGCCCGGTTTCTTTTCACGGACTGGATTATCACCCATAAAGCCCGACAGGCGTGTCAAGTGCGTCGTCACCGGTCCACCAGTGGGACATGCGCGCGGAACGCGTATGTGCGAGCGGCATCATGGGCGTGTTTCTGCTGTGACCAGCGGCACGTTTTCTCTCGCGGTCCACGTCACTGGTAACAGCGACCAATGGCAGGGGACTGAATATAATGGGATAGAAATTTACTGATAGAAAATAGGGCCCCTGCAACTCACCACTACGGTCTGCCTCGTAGCTCACGCGCAACTTCGGGACGTTAGCTGTTTATTTCCCCAAAAAAGGAACCTATTTGTGGCCGAAATCACTATTGTCAGGCTTAAAACATGCGTTAGAGACGCAAAACGCGTTTCGTGAACTACTGCCGGCCCTTTTTCGGGAAAATACAACTAACGCAATTTTCGACCGTGACACGTCTCTGGCAGTGTGAGCAACGCACCATTGGGCCAGACGAGTGTGACTCGTCATTGGCGATATTAGTACAGTCTGCCATGACGAGTAGAGCTCGGAGTTGGTGGTAAAGGGTTAAAATCTACCTAGATACATAACGAACATCTCATAGTCATCACATATTGAGGATTCCAATCGGCGATCCGAAGCAAGTTTCCGCAAAACCGAAGAGCGTTTTTTAATGGGCTATTTGAATTCATATCCTGATTTTGTAATTGTACCACGACAGTATGGTCCCTATAGACTGCCTAGACATTTTGCTCGTTCGCGGAATCAGAGAGCTGCTCCAGGGACCGCCTATTGGAATATGCCATTAGCAGTTGCGATTAGAGCCAGCGGTAATAACGAATCAAACTTGCATGCGATGCGCTCTGCCTATCTAACCCTGGTGGCTTGGCTCAGGAATATGCCACGCCGTAACCAAAAATTCCCTTAGTCATAAAACCACTCTTTTGGGCACTTTTTCCCTGCATGAATTTCAAATATCCTTGCATTTTTACCAGTGCTATTGGTAGTAATTTTTCAGTGCACCTAACGATTCGCTATAATTTATTGCGATAAGAATGCAGGTATTTGATGCTCAGTAGCCTTTGCGCATGCTTGCGTTATGTTTTTGCTTCCGCAGTCCGTCATGCACTTCCAGCAGGGCCGATTCGTGAGAAGTGTTTGCTGTTATCACCACATAAAACTACGAGTTAAAGAAAAGGTTCGGAATCCAGTTTAAAACTCTATTAAACCAGACAGCATTCTTGAACGGAAGAAAAAGAACCAACCCCGCAAATGAAAATGGCATGAACTCGTACCTTGTAAGTGGCTCTTGAAGTCAGCTTGAAACGCGGAGTGATTTACTCCGCACTTTGATTTTAGGTCACCACCTTAACTTCTGAAAATGGAGAAAAAAATCTGACGCTGAAATGTCGTACACGTCGCCCAGCGAATTCTCAGAATCGACAACAAGTGATTAAGGTGGCTGACACAGCGCGCCGCATAATGTTGACGCAGCGGCAACATGCGAAACACGTCACCGGAGACGGAGCTGCAATTACGCCCAGCGAAAAGACGAACACAAAGACGCAACATATTAGAGAAATAAGAAAGTAATTGCTTATTAACATCCATCAAGTGCAGCCACACGCCTACACAGCTTTCGCCGAAGCTTTGAACCTGAAGAAAAAATCAGCCTGGTCTGGGGATCAGCACGGCCCCACAGCTTTATCGAGAGTGTCGCTCTACCAAATAAGCTAACCAGTACTGCTAACAGATGGCTGGGTGATGCGGATTGATCAACAGCCCGATGAAGGAACAGCTTGAATCCAACGCGTTCATGGAAGTCCCCCCAAGGGTAAGCAGATTCTAGATAAGGGAGCTATTACTTGCTAGTAACCGTAGCTAGATCAGCTTGTATGCAACTTTCGCGGACAGGCGATGGTCCGGGGATTAATCCCGCTACCAGGCCAAATTTTTCTTCCGCTACGGTGTTTCTGCGAAAGCTGTAGCTTTCCTTCGTAGTCGTATGGCTACGGTGAGGGGGCATGTCAACCATCAATTGCTCTCTTATTTTAAACCTCCTCAATCTTGGAGAAATACCCTAAGGACATTAGATATTTATGAAAGTTCAAGAGAATACGCGAACTGGAACTGCTTTCTTTTCGTCGTATTAATGTTTTGCAGACAAGCTATACATTCAAGCCCTCAGCAGTGTAGCAAATTGAGGGCCTTAATTTATCTAACAAGAAAGCAGCGACAGTAAGAACGCTCTATCGAAGTGGTGACGTCATCGTGAGGCTTGGTGCTGATCCCCGTGTTGGCCTTGTAGCGGAGTCTTTTTCGCAGCTTTCTTACAAGGAGGGAGCGACTAAAACCTTTGTGCACTACCAGGGGGAGCAACTTTCGTACTCTGAGAGGTCTTGATGGCGGCCATGGAGAAAGTCTTCTTGCACTGGCATTGATTAAGTCGCTCTGTGCCTTATTTTCTGCGTTTGCAGTCGAGTTTGCACTTTTCTCAGGCCCCCTACAGCGAAATTTCTCCCTAGCCAAAACTATCTTTCGCCGCTAATATTTCCCTAGTTTTCCTGCTAATTCCTAAAATTCTCTGAAATCAAACGAAGATTTTGTGTTTCCTTCGGGCCCAATTTTGGCCAGAGATTCTAACAAAATAAATTTTTCGAATGGAACATAGTGACTCATCTTCAAGCGCTGTATAAACACGAACAAGATTGCAAGCCGTTTTTAGGGGCTTACCATAGAACCGTTCGCTTAGCCGTGTTCACATCCTAATTAGCTCCCCTGTCGCTCTAATTAGCTCCCCTGTTGATTTGTGACAAGGTTATAAATAGGTCTATCAAGTATTCATGACACAACTTGAAAGAACAGAAAATGCTGGCTTACTGTGAACTTACTCTGCGGCTGCGATATTGCGTGCGCAATTAAAAGGTGCGACACGAAGCCCCATAATGTTAGTGAACATTTACGCCCCCACACCGTTATCAGCTCGAAGAGCAGTCACTGCGAAGTCATCACAGTAAAAGTAGTGATCATAAACGAAGACTCACAGTGCGTTGTACGCATAATATACATGGTGTTTCACCTAAAATTTTACACAATTTTTAAAAATAGGCTTTTCGAATTAGAAGGGCGCTTTGAAGAGTTATTGAAGAGTTAACTTTTTAACTAATAAAGCTAGGCTTCTCGATTATTGAAAGGCGTGTAGCCCACCGTTATTAATATCTATATCAGTCGAGAGAATTTCGAAAACGCGGTTACCCTCGGTGTTGTGGCCCAACAAATTTTGGCTATTTCAACGAATTAGGTGGACTGGAGAGGTTGCTTTGCCTCCAAGCTTCTCAAAAGCGCGTGTATTTTGGCGCAGTGTGACAGAATTTGTTGGGCCACAGCACCGAGGGAACCATGTTTTTGAAATTCTAAAAACGAGTATGGATATTATTTGTGGTGAGCTACACGCCCCTCTATAATTAAGAAGACTAACGTTAGCAGTTAAACAGTTAACCATTCAGTATTAGTTAACCAGCCTCCTGGTCAGCAACGTCTTAGTTGTATTCTGACGTACTTCACCGCTGGTAATGCTGCGCACGCTCTCCTAACTCAAAAAGCCTACTTTCACAAATTGTGTAATGTCTTAGGCGGAAGACCCTGTATACAAACGGCTTTGTTACCCTTTGGCTATGTTTACCAAGCTAAAAGAATAAATGGGATAAATCTACTCTAGGAATACTTAAATTAATCAACAGTCTGTGCGCTGCCGTGTGGCTACAAAGCAAACGTATGCGGTTTTCTAAAATTTTAATAATTAAAAAAAAAGTCACCCCGGTGTCAGGCCACGAGAAACAGTGATAATTATCTCCGTGTTTTCAGTTCTTCTCCGTCTTGAGGCTTCTCATTAGTCAAACTATTGAAGCAACAGTGAATTATGTTCTGCCAAGCAAAATGAAAAAAAAATTATCCGAAGTAACTAATATTGTTGCATCAATGTTGAGCTTATATTAATCTATTTTGCCGTAACATGCCTAGTCAGTCCGGCTGAATTAATAAAATAAGGCTACACAGCTGGCACCTCAAACTCGCCGCGCATGTTATATATACCACATTGCAGGGAAGAGGTGGGGTGGAGGCTAACCAGATTAAAGGGCCTGCTTCCCCTCGCTCCTTTGCTTCCTCACCACAGATACATGGTACAATTTTCACATCGCACTTGGCCCCAGTAGCCACAAAGATGCGAAGTCCTCCATCAGATTTTTTACCTAAACCACTGATGTGGTCTCAACCTGTCCCACATTTGGTTGCAGTAAGCGAGACACAAGTTCATTACAGAATAACCTGGCTTGCAACGTAAGCTGGACGCGTAGACATTTTTTTTTTTTGCGCGATTGTGATGGAGTCTAGATGACTCCATCAAAACTCGCCCAAGCTCATGGCGCTAAAGAAAGATACTTAAGCACATTAAAATCGGCGGGTGCACACATTCCACCTCCACGGCGACGAAATCTCACTCCAAATACATAAGTATACAGTGCGGAAAAATTCAGCTAGCGAAACAAAAAATATATAAGTGCCTCTTTATTAGTACTTGATGCGCGTTTTCGCAACCCAGAGCGAAGGCAGATTGCTCCATAATTCAAGTATTTGGTGATGTGCCGCTGTCCCTGACCGTTCAAGATTAGATTGAAACGCTTTGTCCGAGTACTGCATTCCTTATCTGCATGATACTGAATGCGCAAGGACTATTGCGGACGCTACCAAAACTCTTTTCTCTGTACTGTGTCCGTGTGCAGCTTCAACGTTTTTATGGCGTTAACAATCATAAATAGTAGAACATACAAGCAGCGAGCTTCGCTACTATCAGTAATAGAGCAAACTTAGGTGATACCGTGCATCAGCGGAAATAAGGAAAAAAATATTTTTTGCACCATGCTACAAAAGTAGCTTATGCATTGCCCCGCCGCGGTGGCTCAGTGGTTAGGGCGCTCGACTACTGATCCGGAATTCCCGGGTTCGAACCCGACCGCGGCGGCTGCGTTTTTATGGAGAAAAAACGCTAAGGCGCCCGTGTGCTGTGCGATGTCAGTGCACGTTAAAGCTCCCCAGGTGGTCGAAATTATTCCGGAGCCCTCCACTACGGCACCTCTTCTCCCTTTCTTCTTTCACTCTCTCCTTTATCCCTTCCCTTAGGTTCAGGTGTCAAACGATATATGACACAGATACTGCGCCATTTCCTTTCCCCCAATACCAATTATTATTATTATCCATGAGCACGAGACATGACTGCAAATAGACATCGAAGGGGCGCGGCTACTTCAAAATTTCATGAAAAAGCCTATGCACGTAGGCCTCGCAACATTACGGTAAGGCAGCCGCTACTCTTCAAAGCATGGTGGTGCGCCAAGAAGAGACAATCCTCTGAAACCTTTTTCTGGTGACTACAGAAACGCCTAATGTCGCTTCCTGCCGGTGGTTGTGGTGTATCAAGCTAGAGACCAAGTTTCCAGCATCCGTCCCCTTTACTTTCACTGTCATGAAAAAAGTATAAGAGTTTATTGCCCCATAAACTTCCAGTACAATCGCTGCATCACACAGTGCCACATCATGGTTAGGTGCGCAGCGCTTAGGTGCACGAAGTGCTTAAGAGCGGCAGCAAAGTTCTCTCTCTCTCTCTCTCTCTCTCTCTCTCTCTCTCTCTCTCTCTCTGCTGTCGGTAGTGGACGAAAACAACTCAGTGACGACAGTGAATCCCTTTGGCTCAGATCGTGAATCTTTTTGGCTGAGATTGCCAAAGAGCGCATTAGAATTTTATCCAGAGTTCAAGTAAAAGTGTTTGCTCACATCAGAGACCTTCAATACTTTTCAAGAACTATGCTTAAATGTTCAACACGCCATAAAGTCTGGGGTATTCGACTTGTCAGCAGAAGCGGCTGATCTTGCAAGTTAATGTCCCGTGTAGCTCATATCGTATCCTCCAAGCTTTGCCACAGTTTTCCCATCTGGTTAGGCCTGAACTTGAAAGCTGAAATTGAAAGCTGTCGCACGGAGCGCAACCTGCCGGTGCCTCCCCGTATAAACTAAAAACACAGCTCGGAGAGCCGCCCGAGCGCTCATCATGCGCCTGTGGCTGCTCCGTATTATTTGCGGCTCAGAGCGGAGGTGGTGAGGGGCACTCATAATGATCTGTATATGAAAGTCTTACATACTTAGCCTGACTGGACGTTACTGAGGCTTAGTTAACGACCACGGCAGTACATCTAAGACATATCTATAATATATGACACTGAAGGGCACGGACTGCGAATCTGACTCAAATTTGGACAGTTGGGAATCGACGTTGTACAACAGTTAGCATACATGAGCGCTCATTTAACAGACCACAAGGTAGCCTTTCTAAATTCTACGTAAAGAGGCGCTGTATAACACATGGCCTGTGAGCTTTCGCTGATTTTTGCGCATTGCGCAATGAAATGTAAGCATTTCGCAGTTTTTGCTTCAACGGCTCTCGATTTCACCTAGACTAACGTCGCAGCTTCGTGTAGTTAAATGCGAAGCGCTTGCAGTGCTAACCTTAGCATTTCTCTGAAATTTGGTGTAGCCGCAACAAAACACAATTTTATCTAGGTTTGCCGCGCAGAAGACTATGAAAATGCAGAAGAAAAGGAAAAAAGAGGACTTCGATAACAGACCCTATTAGCCTCCTCTAATGAACATTAAAGCGTGCGTCCTTCTTTGCAATTTCCTCCACTTCTGTTCACGTTCTAACACACATGTAAAGTCTGCGTCACCCTTGCGTAGAGCGCTCGGATGGTGCACTTCCCTGCAAACAAATTCAGATCTTGTCGCAGGTTCTAGGGTCCAGAGGCAACACTTGCGCTGATGTAGTGCCAGATAGACCCGCAAACTAAGTAGACACGGGCACTTTTCCTAGAAACCAGAGGTTGCTCCTTAATTTAGTTTTTGTCAACAAGTACGCATTGCTCGAGAGCTCTACACAGGGGTGACGCAGACTGTACGCCAGAATAAATATTCATAACAGATCTATGCTGGTACGTCTATCACACAGGTTCCCTTTGTAGATGCAGGTCCCAGAAGAGTTTTCAATGATATCCGTCAAGAACGGCTTTCGAACATGCCTGGGAATCAGACAGTTTTCTCGCTGCAGCCTTTCTCCATCTTCGCCACATAGCTTCGCTCCTGCTTTTCCACGGCTGAGCTTGTATTTTTCCTTTAACTACCGCCTCTCATTTCCGATAAACTCATCATCGTGCATTGAACTTCCTCGGCGGGTTGCTCAGGCGTCGCCCCAACCGCCGGCTCTTCGCTGGCAGTCAAGCGAGTGGCCCTACAGACGGGAGCAGCGGGAGGCAATTGGCCTGCGCGATATTGTCAGCAGCCGACGCCAGTCGTTGTCCAGAGCAGGACACTAATTGCGTTCCTCTTGGAGAGACAAAGCAGATGCCTTATACGCGCTTCCTTACTGGAAGAGCGTACAACGCCCACAGGCGAGGCGGAAAAGGGAGAGGGTGAGCAGGCACGAAGAGACGTTACGCGCGTCGCCATAGGATGCACGGTCAATCATGAGTACAGAGGTCGCCAGACGTAAGTCGACCTGCCAACGGCGCCTGACGTGTGTCCGATAAGAGAAAAGTGAACAGCTTCGCACTGTGCACTTCGAAGTTCCTACGCCCCAGGCGACTATTACGCAGCGTCTTCCCAGAGTATTTTAGGAGGCGTGCAGCTGAAACTCGGCTTCACAACACTCAGTTTTAAAAAAATCAGGCACTCAAGGAGCAAGTTCAGAACGCCGGCGTCTTTAGGTATCGGGGGCACTGGATAGGATGAGGCTGCCTTGCGATAAACCAGCGATGTATTATGCACTTTTACCCGATTCGATGTTGCTTGCGAGATGGGAGAGCTCTATGGTCACCTCGGTTGCCAATGTATGCGGCTCACTGCCTGGTGAATTCCTGTTGCAGACTTTTTGTTCGTGTTTTACTTTTTTGCTGTCTCCACTAAAAACATCACTTCGTATTTAGGTCCCCGCGCAAAGGAATTAGGAGCTGATTACGTGTGAAAGTTCATCAAGTCCACGACAAGCTTACGTTGAACGCTACGATTAATTGGATATTAACATGTAAATGAAAGAAGTGAAATCGTCTTTCAGAGTTCCTGGTAGTCAAGTTACTTTCAAGAGCACACGACCAAGTACCTATATCCAAGTGTCTGACTCTGAGGGATATGTTGCCTCATAAATTTACAATTGTTGTCCCCTGAACTTCGCCTGTCATATTTCTTAATAAAGCTGCAGTATTGTGCTTGTCGCAAGTCCTCCGCAGCGAAGCGTTTCAGCTGCAGTTGCATGAAGCGCGGCATGCATCTTTTGCAGAACAGGATCAGGTGCTCTCTGATTCAAATTCCTCCTTTCAAGTTTAACGCAGTGACCGTACCAAGCAGCTTGGCGTATTGGTCAAATGTTTAGGGGAATCCCCCAAGATGGAGTAAATTTGTAATAAGGGAGCAATTACTCATTGGCATGAGTAATTACTCCCTTATTAGCATGGCGTATTTTCTAATACAATTCCTTGTGTAAAAACGCGGCGCTTTTCAATACCAGCTTGGCTTTGTCATTCATAACAGCGCTTGCCAATGCCTCCAATATTCCTGCATCACTTTTATTAGCTGATTCGAAAACGTAAAACCAATAGGGATTGTATGATTATCCCAAGTTTATTGACTCCTTAATATTTGCCGTGCTTTAGGTCATTCCTTAACAGCAGTTAAACTTCAGCGGCTGCAAATAGCCTTACCAAATCTGAATTAGCAGGTAGAAAACGTTTTTAGGATGGTATGCGATGATAACATTGCGCACACATAGTAAGTAGTGCTTTCAGCATGTAAAACCGTTCTACCACTATCGATTCATCTTCCTTCAACACAAGTTCGAACTTCGTCACGGAATGGTGAACACAGACAGGCACTCTAACAGTTGCAGCACGAATTCGAAAGCGAGCCATTTATAGGACAAACTTATCCCCCCCTTCCCCCCCCCCCCTTCCCCCCCCCCCCCCCCGCAAAAAGAAAGCAACTCCACAGCGGAGTGTGCGACACGGGATACCAATGACTGACGCAGTCTCTCGGGTGCGTTCCCTCGTTCCCTTCAACCATGACGCAGAGAGTCGACGTATGTCATCTAGAACATGTGTGGGAACTGTTTGAGTGGTCGTTCGCAAATATTCTAATGGAGCCATGCCACATACGTCTCTTATCTCAACCTCCATATCGAAGTCCAAAAAACACTAAGGTGTTGCGCTGGCGGTAAGCAACAAACAAGACAAAACAGTGCAACAATGATTAGCGGCAATGTTTTACCCATTATAACCATCATCATTCGGACAGCGCCCAGTGTAGGACAAATGCTTCTCCCACACCTCTTCAATTAAACCTGTCCCGTGTCAGCCACGGCCACCTTATCCGTGCAGACTTCTTAACCTCATTCACCCACTACACTTTCTCCTACGTTTGCCTTCTATGCTCGTCCCTGCTACGCTTGCCTTCTCGTAGAATTCAGTCCGTTACCCTTAACGGCCATCCGTTACCTTGCCTTCGCATTACATGTCCTGCCTAAGCATACTTTATTAAGACCAATCATAGGTGGCACCCCAAATGCGTTTAAAATTAAAACTAAACAAATTATTGCATAGTTTATGTTCATCTTCAGTGTCACTTGATTAGAGCCTCGTACATAAATGCGTAATAGGACTCTAACTCGCGTGACAGCACTCATATAGTGATCTTTTTTAATTATTATTCACTGCTTATCGCGCAGAATCGGACTAACCACCTCTGGAACATCTGAGTCTCTTAATGACGTCTAATGCGAAGCTGAACGGTGCAGTGTACCAGCGGCAACAACAAATGTTAGAGGCTCGCCATCCGCAAAAGATGTCCATCGTCACACAGCCTCAACCGGCAGCAACGAATTGGCTGGAATGAACGCGTTCGCTGCACGAGCCGCGCATGCGCATTCAGTCTCGGCCATTCCATTGTGGACTGGCTGCCCAGGTTAATTGACAATTGGGGCATTTCGTGGTTCTGGCACTCCGCAATGTTTTGGCGCTCACCGCACGTTTCTTGTCGGACGGTTTGCATTTTAGACACAGCTCTGGACTCTGCTCCTTTTATATTCACCTGTAACACTATTTTCTAGGTTAAAGGTAGCACCCCACGTTAATAATTCCCGACATCGCATTGTAAAACAGAAACTGGCTGTCTTTTTTTTTGCATATTGCAATGGCATTTAAATCCTTAGTGTTTAGAGGGTGTCTAGGAGCGGAACCTATATGTGAGAGCGTAGTATAGGGCATTAGGGCACACAAGGGAAGTATTCTGAGCATTTTTATACATTATTTCCTGCCTCACTCTCCTTTCCAATAACTAGGCCACGGGCCCATTCTGGTCGCAGTAAAAGGATCCAATCAATCAATTTATTCTTTATCGCCTTCCCCTTCTTCTTTCGATGTCTCTCCATCGTCTTCTTCTTCCTCTATTTCCCTTTCCTCTCCTTCGCCCTTCTACTCTTCTTCTTTCGGGCCCACCTGAATGACATTGTATTCTTAGAGGCTCACCGCACACACCCATCACGAAAGCACAAAGCTTCGACCCCACAAATGCTCCGCTTCTTTAATCTTTATTCTATCAGACAGTTCTTCACTATTTACGCAAGTTTGCAAATTTCATGCTTGCCTTTTTTTTCAGCGAGGCTCGCGCTGAAGCCATGGATATGCTGACGTATGCCACTTTGAGAGCGTAAAGCACTGCTTTCCCCCCACACGGTTGCAAAACATCAGTTTGGTTGCGTAATCACGCAGTGTTCAGGCGTCCGAAATATCTTGATCATGCAATACAATAGCGCACTTGATGACGCTATTTGAAGCATATGATAGGCGGTTAGGACACGTGAGCTACGTTCCAACCAAGAGCATCCCAGAGCGAGCGAAGCATTGCCACAGCCATTTCATCAGCGATCATCAGGCTGTGAACAACCACAAAACAAAAAGAACAGGAAGCATGAGAGCTGATTGAGCCCGAAATCGAAACCCTTAGCCTCTCTGATCCAAGAAAGTTGTTCTACCAAGTTAGTTACATTTCTTATTTTTATTTTATTCTTGCTTTTCATAAAATCTGACTCGCTTACCACTCCTGAGCACCTATGCGGCATACGCAGTTGTTGTACGCTTAGCGCGAAATGACCATACAGAACGTGGCAGAAACGCTTTGTACTACATGCACCAACACAACACTCCATAAGCAACTACGAGGTTCCATCACGGATACGTTAAGCAGGAAGCCGTTTTCTTTTCAGTACAAATGCAGAACAGAAGAGATTGACGCTTGTTTACAGACAGCTGCGGCCTACAACTGCGAGCGTGCAGATATAAAAGCAAGCACGCACCCAATCGTCAATTCAGGCGGGCGAGCTTTACCAACTCCTCAGTGCCTGCGCGCACTGCAAGGAACTAATACTGTAGGCCGAAGAGGGACGACAGTGTTGTCGATGAGGACGCAGAAGGTGAGCAGAGATGTACGCCGATCTTCGCAGTGACGTAACAGATATTCCATGCTTGCTTCCACTTCCGGCTACATGCTCGGCCGCAATTTCTTCCAACATACCGCTCAGTTATTGTTTGTCACAAAGGGCGGGCATGGCATGCAACATGACTTCATCAACACTGCCGTGTATGTTTTTGTAGCGATAGGCACATTACGGTAGCATTTGGAGCCTTCAACGTGGCAGGGCGCCACCCTGTGGCAGGGCGCCACGCTTTCACGTGGTTGGTCACGTGGTGCGGAGCAGCTGCCGGCGGCGCGGCGCCGTGGCTGATCATGTGGTTCGTCACGTGGTTGGTCACGTAACCAATTTCTACTCGGCCAGCTGTAGCTATAGCGTCACTCCAGGTTTAACAAGAGCTAAACCACCAATTTTTTTACCATTGTAGCAACCTACGCACAAAGCAAACTCGAAGCAAGCGTTCATAGAATGGGACAAGGCGGTCTTGTTGTTCATTACCATCAATACAGAGGCCTCACTTGTCATGAATGTTAAAAGAAGTCACAGCTCGACGACAGGCCGAGTTTTTTCTAATCAAATTAACGGGCATTGCAGAACAGCCCTAATCATAGCATCATTGCGCCGATTCGGATAATGTTTCTCACACCCACGCACAAAAATAATTAATTTACAATGATAAACAGTCGCGGAATATCAGTTTCGAGCAATCATTTTGTTTTACATATGAATGAAAACTGAATACTTAATTAAAGTTCTTTTCTTTAAGTGAATAATTCAGTATAAAAAAACATGATTAATTATCCAAACGTACATCTCGTAGCGATTAAAGCACTCATAGCTGGCACCTTGGCGTTCTCTTCCACCGCTTGTAAAGTCTGTCATAGAATTTATATCGAAGTCGGTTGCACGGGTGCCGAGCAAACTCACTGCTTGCTGCCCGTGTAAAAAGATAGAAACGTTCTAAGTGAAACCACCTCGTAGCTTCTTGGTATAACTTGTGTGTTTAACGGGTAAGTACCAGCACGAAATTCAATTCGAACAAGGATTTGCCCTGTAATACCAGCTCCGTGCGCCTATTGTGGCGTGCATGCCGGGACGCAGCAGATATCACCGCCACGCACAGGTGTAGTTGTTTTGCAGCACGCTTATTTTTCGCGAGCTAAGCTCCCAAAATCGTCGGTTTTGTCTGAACCAGCACTGTTACTTGGCAAAGAGCACTGAAGAAGGGCAGAGGAGAGAGAAGAGGAAAGAAAGGGATGTTAATCCGAAAGGTGTTGGCTACCCTGCACTGTGGGAAAGGGAGGAGGGAATTGAAAAGAGAGAGAGAGAAGGGGAAGGAGGAAAAAGCTGGATAAAAGTGTAAGGTTAGAGGTCAAGCTTTTAGTTGACTGCCACATAAATAGTTTTCGCCTGATCAGGTCTTAACCAGAGGTCTGTTGGCTACCCTGCACTAAAAATCTGGATAAACGAGTAAGGTTAGAGAGTAAGGCTAGACCAGTGAAGTGCAAAGGGTTCGTGTACACCGTGCAGCACCCAACTAGAGATAAAACGATTGACTCCTCTCACTGCACACATATTTATTAATTTTACAACGACGCCCGTACCAGGTAGATTATTTTGAGTTCGCGCGGTCGTCGTAGTAGTAGGAGTAAAGGAAAAAGTAGTAGTAGTAGTAACAGTAGTAGGGTAGCAGCAGCAGTAGTAGTAATGATAATTCAGTAGTGCCAGTAGTTGTAGTGCTGTTTGCAACGGAACACTCAGCGACGTCACTGCTCTGGGTAATGTCATCAGCTTATGGCCCGTATGAATGGAGAACTGCGAAGTTCATGAGATGTTTGATGAGATTCTGTGATCTGTTACAGTCAAGTGCTCTAAACCAGGGGCCAGGATCTCCTTATTGGTAAAGAGGCCATCGGGCTGGTTACGTAACACCTACCGTCGTAGCCTCGTCTCCGCAAAAGAAGGTTTGGTTTATGGTTTATGAGGGTTTAACGTCCCAAAGCGACTCAGGTTATGAGGGACGCCGTAGTGAAGGGCTCCGGATATTTCGACCGCCTGGGGTTCTTTAACGTGCACTGACATCGCCCAGTACACGGGCCTCTAGAATTTCGCCTCCATCGAAATACGACTGCTGTGGCCGGGATCGAACTCGCGTCTTTCGGGCCAGCAGCCGAGCGCCATAACTACTGAGCCACCGCGGCGGCTACAAAAGAAGGTTACAAACCTAAAGGTTTCTTTTTGCACGTCAACGTTTGGATATGCGACCACTTGGGGCACCTAATTTAAAAGCTGGTAAGGCGCACTTTTCGGTTACAAGTGCATATACGTGTGCATCGAAACGAATGAAACCACTCCCGACATTTTATTCTGCAGATGTAAACTTGCTTTTTATATACAATAGTTAAATGTGTTTCCTCAAGCTTTTACCTGACTACCCCAGAAATATTTTTTGCCTGAGCACCTTGGGACTGTGCTTCAGCAAGCGACGTTACTAGAGCTTTGCAGTTTCTCTGATTATGAAAACGTTGTAAGTGACCACCGCAGATATACTTGAAGTCGCGCTAGGCAAAGGTGAGCCGATGTGGTTAAATTTCCGTATTTATCGTGGCAGCAAGGCACACTTTATAAAAACATTTTCAAAGTGCATAGCTGACAATATTCAAGTCCTATCTGCCTATCGTCCTTTCTTCTGCAGAATTTTGATGTCCTGTAGGAGACAAAAGGTTACACCACGAACACACAGCTGTCCCGTAAGCAGTGTCGTTAATTTCCACGCACTTTATCAAAGAGTTCAACAGGGATCACTGTCTTATAAACGGAAGATGTTTTTTTTTCCTTATTTAAAACATGCGCGTCTTTGCAACGAGAATAATTTTCCTTGGATGCCGCGCTTCACAGGAGAATTCTAAAGCAGTGTAAGTTGAGCCCTGATAGTTTACCGCGTGCAGCATGAGGCATCGCTGATGACGTCTGCCAGGGTTTGAAAAATTTTTTTTTACTATGCAGTGTAAAATTAATGCCGTGAATTATAATCCGGGGTTAGACTCTTCCGTTTAAACCGAAAAACACCCATAATAGCACGCAGAATTCATCTCTTGAAATTCAACTTTCAAAGTCAAAGTCAAAGTCAAATTTATTTTTCTCCGAGAGGAAGAAAGGGGGCAACGGAAAAAAGCTGCACATGCGCAGCTTGACGAAGCCCGGCCCCCTTGGGTACAGTTCAGCAGCAATTCAAGAAAAATAAACAAAGGACGCTCAATGACAAGCATTGTACAAGATATATACATATGGACGACAATGTCAGGGTTTTATACGTGAGATGCAAAAAGTAAGCGGCTGACATAATACAATGCACGTGGTACAGGGCGTAGTTGCAGCAATATGTAAAAAATGTCGTTAGCTGCACGATATAAAGAAAAAAGGAAGGGATATAAAATCATACAGGTGGGCAATAGTGCAGCGGAGGATAAGAAATGAAGCCAGAGACAATGGTGAGGGTATTAACAGAAAGCGGATGCATTACGATCTAATTTTTTGAAAAGTGAGCGTGCAGATTCTGTATTTGTATCAACACCAACGCGACTGAGTGTGTTCAAGAGGACGGCGATGTGGTACGATAAAGATTGATTGCCATATGTTGTGCGGCAGAAACGTTCGACCCATGAATTATTGTGTCTGGTGTTATGACTATGAGTGCGCGTGTCAAGGTTGAATAGCTGAAGAAAATACTGATTATTGGTGCGAACAGCAGTCTTGTACTGGCAAAGAAGGCGGAACGAATACATGGTTTCAATTGGAAGTATGCGATAGGATGCGAAGTATGCGGACGTATGATCACGGTATGAAATATTCGCAATGGCTCGAATTGCGCGTTTTTGACATATTTTTAGTTTATGAATG
Organism: Amblyomma americanum; assembly: GCA_030143305.2. NCBI lineage: Eukaryota > Metazoa > Arthropoda > Arachnida > Ixodida > Ixodidae > Amblyomma > Amblyomma americanum. The sequence goes on from JARKHS020012246.1 coordinate 65,878, forward strand.
TTTTCTTTGGATGTGGTCGCCCATACAAGATGACAATAATTAAGTGCAGATAAAAATAAGGCGTTGTACACCATCCTTTTTACTTTTGTAGGTAATATATGCCGATTCCTACTCAATATTCCCGCGATTCTGTTTAATTTGTAGCAAACGTGTTCAATGTGCTTATCCCAGGTTAGGTTTTCTGAGAAAAAGACTCCAAGTGATTTAACGTGCTTTCCTATATCAATTTCATCATTCGCTAGAAATAGCTTTTCTGTGGGAGTGACAGTGGTGTTTCTTGCACGAAAAAGTATTGCTTGAGTCTTTTTTGCATTAATTCTCAGAAAGTTATTTTCGGACCAACGCTTAACAAACTGTAATGCTATATTTGCTGTGTGTATCAAATTGTTTGGGTTATCTCCGGTAATGAAGAGCGCGGTATCATCTGCATATCCAATCCATTGTACCTCGCTTATAGTGGAAAAGATGTCATTTATGTAAAGAACAAATAGGAGGGGACCGAGAATACTGCCTTGAGGGACACCGGAAGTAAGTTTTTTGACGCTGGAATTTTTATTATTATGGCTAACATACTGAGAGCGGTGTTGAAGGTACGATGATAAGAGAGCATTAGAATTTCCCCGTATGCCATAATGCTGAAGTTTCATTATTAACGTTTTGTGACATACGCAATCAAATGCTTTTGAAAAATCTATATATATGCCTAAAACTAGTTTCTTATGCTCTAGAGCGTTAATAATGATTTCTTTTTGCGTTAAAAGAGCTGATTCCGTGGATTTTTGTTTCAGAAAACCGTGTTGGCAAGGTGAAATGAGTGAATGCTTGCCTAAAAATGAATAAAGACGAATGTGCATAATTTTTTCTAAACCTTTAGAGAACACTGGGAGAATTGAAATGGGTCGAAAGTTATTTATATTATTTTTGTCACCTCCTTTGTGTATTACAGTCACCTTGGCTATTTGCATTAGCTCTGGAAATGTATTTAGCTCAAAGGCTAAGTTATACATGCTAGTCAACACTGGAGCGATGATATCAATAATGTATTTAATAGGGGCAATTTGCATGTCATTTGCATCACGAGATTTAGAATTTTTGAGGTTATTATATACATAAATCACTTCACTTTCATTAGTGGGAAAGAATACCATACTTCCAGAGATATTAGGGATGCAATCTGCAGTGGGAGAGTAAGCTGTGCTTGCGCAGTCAGTTTCCCCCACGGAGACAAAATGCGCATTGAACGCATTAGATAGATCAGTGCCGCTTATGTCTTCATTGTTGATTTTTATGCTGGTGATGTTGGAATGACTGATTGGTTTAATGATCTTATTTAGGCGTTTCCACAACAGTTCGACGTTCCCGGATGCGTCATGCAGATAGGTAGCAAAGTATTCGTCCTTGGCAACTTTGAGCTCTTTATTTACCCTATTTCTATATGTTTTATACGCTTTTAATAAATTTATGTCCTTGCTTTTCACAAATTTCCAGTAAAGATGGTTTTTTATGTTAATTTTATTGACCAGATCCCGTGTTACCCACGGTTTCCGCGATTTCCTGTTCCTACGTCGCGCTACAGATGGAAAGTGCTTTTGGTAAAGATCTGTAATTTGACATACAAGGGCTTTGTACATTGCATTTACATCAGTGCTTGAAAGAACATGGCTCCAGTCATGACACTGAACATCGGCTCGAAAAGATGCCAAGGAAGATTGGGTTATGTCTTGTCTACAAATCGGCGGATCGTTTGAAGGTGCAGGATAATCTTTTACATGAATGAAGGCGAAAATGGGCAAGTGATCACTGATGTCGCTAGCAAGCGCACCGCAAGAAGAAACACTTTTATCAGTATTAGTGATGAACAGATCGAGTAGAGTTGCTGACACTGATGTAACACGTGTTGGTTCATTTATAATGTTTAGAAACCCATATGACTCTAGAATGGACAGGAAATCATTTTTAGCCTTAGAAGTTTTGAGGATATCAATGTTTAGGTCACCGCCAAGAAAAAGAGAGTATTTGTTAAGAGATATAAAATCTAAAAGGCTTTCAAGAAAAAGTAGGAAATTTTTCAGATCACCCTTTGGAGGACGATAAAGAACCGAGAAAAATTGTGAATTGTCACGCGCTGTCACTATTTCGTAGTCGTCAGTCGACTCAGTAAACTCAGGAACAGGGTTCACGTTAAAGCTGTTTTTCATTAATAGCATAACGCCGCCACCATGTTGCAGGGGGCGATTTAACGCAAATGTTTGGTAGTCGTGCGACAAGAACGGGACAGAGCTATTTTTGTACCACGTTTCACATACCATAATCGCATCGAAAGAAATGTCAGTTGCATTGATTAAATAATGAAGGTCATCGTGCTTGTTTTCTAATGAACGTGCATTAAGGTGAAGAAAAGATAAAAGACCTTTATGATGAAAATTTTTCAGATCGGAAGGTTGTACTGCCATGAGGGCGGTAGAAAACTACTAAAGACTGCAGGTACAGGGCCACGGACCGGATTGCTAGCCTGATCAAAGTGTGTCGGTTTGCCTAGCCATTTTTTCCAAGTCGTCCAAACAGTTGATTCGGAGTACAGTGCTGTTTTCAGCTTGACGCGCAAAGATTTTTCCATCTTTCGTCCATGCAAATTTCCAGTTAACCTGTTTTTTCTTTGTGATGGCAGCACCTAGCAGTTGCTTGTTTTTGCGTGTTAGATGTTCATTAACAAAGACGGCGCTTTCGGGGCTGTAGCCGAGGTCTGTTGTTGTTATTCGCGTTTTTTTCGCCTTTGCTAATACTAAATTGCGTTTCTCCCGTCGGGCAAAGCGCACAATGATGTTCTTTTCATCTTCTTTTGAGGTGGGTACTCTATGGCAGATATCAATGTCAGTTTTTGAGATAGGTTCGCCAACGAGTGTTCCTAGTTTGACCACAATGTCTGTTGCGTCACCGTCCTTAGGAACCCCTTTTATTTCAAGGTTATTTATTCGGGAATATTGTTCCAGTTCATCTACTCGCCGAGCAAGCTTGCGGTTTTCCTCTTTCATTGCATGATTAGTGTCTCGTAACGCTTTGACTTCTTTGATGAGTTCCTTAACATCAACCTTTGTTTCGGATATGTCATCACATGATTCGCTACAGAAGTCGACGCTTTTCTTCAGCTCCTGGAACTCAGCTAACATTTCTTTTCGGAATTTTTTAAGTTCCTGCCTCATACTGGTGCACTGTGTACATTCAGTGCATTCTTCCGCGTCCTTATCCTTCTTTCCCCTGGTTCCTGTCATGACTGAATGGGATCAGAAGAAGGCTACGCACACAGGGCAAACAGCTGTAAGCACAACTTGGCTCTGCACAGCTCGTAAGGCACAACAACTCGTAAGGCACAACAACTCGTAAGACGCAACAACTCGTAAGACACAACTCGTAAGACGCAACTCGTAAGACACAACTCGTAAGACACAACTTGGCTCGGCAGCAGCGCGGAAAAGGCCTACAATATTTTAGAAGTGGAAAAAAACGCGGGCTTACCTGCAAAATGCAGGGGAAATAAGAACATGCACCACAGAAGCACTGCTGCCGAACGAAAGCGTCGAATTCCGGAGTTGGGTATATGTGGCCTTCTCAGGTGATGCAGATGGCGCTCCGCGGGCGTGCGCAGTAGCAGGGGTTGGTGATAAGCAGGCTTCAGAACGGACTCGTGCTTGTCATGTTGATGAAAAAGGGCCAAGTCTTGGGGTGATCCGATACGTAGTGTAGGCTGCAAAATGCAGGGGAAATAAGAACATGCACCACAGAAGCACTGCTGCCGAACGAAAGCGTCGAATTCCGGAGTTGGGTATATGTGGCCTTCTCAGGTGATGCAGATGGCGCTCCGCGGGCGTGCGCAGTAGCAGGGGTTGGTGATAAGCAGGCTTCAGAACGGACTCGTGCTTGTCATGTTGATGAAAAAGGGCCAAGTCTTGGGGTGATCCGATACGTAGTGTAGGCTGCAAAATGCAGGGGAAATAAGAACATGCACCACAGAAGCACTGCTGCCGAACGAAAAGGTCAGTATTCATGCATGTCACTTCTATCTGGCTGTTGAATACGAGTTAAAATGGGTCACTGGAGAAGATTAAGTGCTGGAACGAGGAACGCTGCACCATGACTGTGAGTTTTGAGGCACTTATCTGCAAACTGAGATACGCCACCGCAGATCGGAAGGCTTCCCTTACACAAATTTCTTAAGACAGTCTATAGACTGTCCACAGACTTCTGTCTATAAAGTCTATAGGGTCTCTGTAGACAAACCCTAGGGAACAGTCTATAAGCAATGCAAATCCTATAGACAGTCTATAGACAATCTATAGATTTATGGCCATACACTTTTAGTAGACTTTTGTCTATAGACCGTCTATAGACTATGAATAGACAAAAAGAAATATCTATAGGAAGGCAATAGAGTCTATAAGAAGTCTATAGACTGTCTATAGACTATTTTTATGAGGGTTCACAAGCGCTGTCGGCTAGCTCAGCGCCATCTTTTCAGACTGTTTTAGGCTTAGCGCCTGCGCTCGGTCGCTTTGTCCGCAGCATGTGCTGCAGAAAAACAGTGCAAAAAATCACGTATCAACGGCACGAAAAAGTATCTTGCTCTGGCTTCCGCGACAGTTAAGCGACAGTTCCATCGCTGTCGTCAGCGCGTGGACGACATGATGCACGGCTCTCTCGTTCAACAAAAGAAGAGCGACCACATCACTATTACTCAGTTTTTAGAATCAAGCCTACGCGTTTTCTCAAGCCCCGATCATTTACCTTCGACATTTTTATATAAAAAAAATTTCTTATGACTGTAAACCTCCTTCATCGAGGATAGCTTTTAATATGACCATCTATGTGTTAATTACTCGAGGTACATGAGCAGCTCCTGTTATATTGAAAGGACAAGATAAACTCTGCGTCACTTTTGACCGCACAGGGACATCATATATTTCACCGAAAAAAAAAATCGAGAATGCATTCGCAGAAAATATCATTCGCCGAAAAAGCCGAAAATAGCGTTCTGAAATAAGCACAGAAAAAATTCCGCGAATCCTGCATAAATGAAACCCAAAGAGTCCAACCGCCAGTTGCAATAAATTAGTCGAGCGGAAATAGTTGGTGCGTTAGGTAGGACCCACTTTCTCAAGCGGAAGTTTTCCCAATTCATGCTGTGCGCAATCATGCAGCCTATCGAAAATTACGTCAAAATCATGAAGAAGGAAGTTTTTAAAGCTACGTTCAACAACTTCAGTGCAATACTCATGTTTCAAGTTGAGCGCAACCAAGAAAAATCAAGCAATGAATGTTTTTGCTTGTCTCCCAAAATTACTGTGACGATTCCCTACCATCAATTCAAAATAGCTGTGGATTTATTTATCTATTTATTTACTTATTGTTTTATTTATTTATTTATTTATTTATTTTTGTATTTATTTATTTATTTATTTATTTATTTATTTATTTATTTATTTATTTACAGATACTGTCAATCCCATCCGGTATTATAGCAACAGGGGCACATATAAGTTTGACAGGTACGCATCACACATTGAAATAGGCAAGGTCTATAGTATTTTGTCTATAAAGTCAAAAACTTTCTATAGACGAATCTTATAGTCCTGTCATAGGCAATGCATATCCTATAGGTGTCCATAGACAATCTATAGATTTATGGCCATACACTTTAGCAGACTTTTTTCTATAGACAGCCTTTTGAGAATGCCTAGACTAAAATAAATATCTATATGAATGCAAAAGAGTTTATAAGAAGTCTATAGACAGACTGTAGACCATGTTTTATAAGGAATATGCCCTTTTAATTTATTGCAAAGTATAAATTTTTTGTGTGAACAGCTAGTGTTAAAGTCAATCTGAAATTTACTGTGGGGCAACGCACCTTCCATGAAAACGTTCACAAAAGCAGCTATTTCTTGCCTTTCTCTTTCCTCTTTAATTTATGAAAGGTCGTCACAGCTTTTCGGGAAAAGACCCGAGCTCCACCGGAAACTGGCTTCAGAAGCCCATCGAAGCAAACTCAGTCAGAAGGCGGAGAAAGCGCTAAACAAGACGGGGCCCGCGGCGTAATTTCTAAGGCGACATCTGTCGATGATTTACGTCCGTACAATGTTAACCGCCTCCTCGCCGTGATAGCACCCGGAACAAACCACCTAGATGTCGGGCATCAATTATACTCTGCTTTTAGAGCGAGAGGAACCCCGGCACATTCCACAGCTTGGGGAGGCGAACAAAAGAGCGCGAAGCAGATATTCATGCATCAGTGCTACAGAAAACGAGATGAAAAGGAAATCCAATCAAAGAAAGCGAAATTCGACCGAACTATCTGCAAGAACACGAAGGAAGAAAGAATGCCGCAACGTTTCCATTGTCTCAGTGGTGAAAGAGATTCGGGTTTCCAAAGAACAAAGTCGGACAAGAGGGAAGACAAGCAGCCCGAGCAATAATTTCTCCATTCACAGAACGGCCTTAGAAACAAAAGCGTGTTTTTTTTTTTTAAAGAGTCGTCAAAACTGGCGCGGAAGCAACACTGCGAGCGAAACGCAGAAAAGAAACAAAAACACGGAGAATAAATACCGCAGAGACGAAGCACTGGGTCGGATGTTTGAATGGAAGAAAGCGGAGGAAGAAATCTGAGATGAGCTTTTCGAAGAATCATCACGGCTCAAATGAATCGTCACGCTGCATGTGAGCGAGCTGGCAATAAAAAAAAATGGAGAGCAGATTCGGCGGCTAAACCGAAACAGGATTCTGCGCGTTATAGCGACAGTAAGTAAACAGAAGAAAAAAAAACGCTGACGTCGGCGAGCACGGTCGCGGCACCAGCAACAGTAGCAGCAGTTGGCACAGTCGTCGCATTGAAGCAGCGGCACAGCAAGCAGTCGCCGCCGCAGGGTTGCGAGCGTTTCGTGACACGCCGCGAACCGACCGAGTCGCGCTGGTACAAGTCGACGAGCAGTAGCGAACACGAATATATATAAAAAAAGAAAGCAAAATTCATCCACCGACTCCTTCGTACACAACATGCCACTGCACCCGCTTGTTCCTCGACATTATTCCCTCCGTTACCCACGCACTTTGCTTTCTTCCTTTCTCACTCCGGATCAACCTCTGCCATATTTTTTCCGCTCCCGCTTTCCCCCGATGTTCATCGCATCCCGATCCACACGCGATCAAAGCGAGACAAAAGGGCATTAGAGGGAAAAAAGAAGGGAGCTTCTGAATCAAAACGCTCGTCCCGGTGCCGCCGCAGCGTGTTCCGTGCTCCTGCATGTGTTGAGAAGACTGCTCGGAGGAAGGGGAGGCGGGTGAAAGAGAGAGAACAAGCGGGAGACACTTTTTCCTTTTTTTTTCCTTCTTTCTTTTCATCCCGGCTCTGGCCCGGTTTTGTTTCGCGCGACGTCGTGGCGCACGTTGCGCGGGAGCGGCTCTACCTTTCCTCCCCATTCTGCGTCCCCGTCGCGCGGTGGATTCTCGCGTGAGCCACTCACTCGCTCCGTGTGATTGCACCCGGCACGGCTCGGAGGGGACGTGAAGGAGCTGGAAAAGGGAGTTGAGTTGGAGGGGTGCGTCTCTATCTCCCTCACCCCCCCTCCCTCTCTTCTCAATCCAGCAAGCCCGCAATCTCACGCGGACGGGAGAGCTGCGCAACCTAAACAGCAAAGACGACGCAAAAGCAAAAACGAACACGAAAGAAAGATAGAAAAAGAAAACCAGTCGCGTAGAAAGAAGGCGAGAGCACGGCCGCGGCGGGGGGAACAGCTCGGCGACATCTGTGGCTTTCTCACTGGCAACCAAGCGCGCGCCGCTCCGGTCTTACTCCTATTACCATGCGCCTCGGTATCTTTTTTTTTTCTCTATTTCTCTCTTTCCTGCTCTTAAAGCTTCATCGAAAAAGGTGCGCCCTTGTTCTGTTCCCGCTCCTGCTTTACTGTCGATTTCATCGTTCCGTGCGTAGAGCCTCTCTAGTAAATCTCTCTCTTCGTGAAATAGCGCACTTGACATATCGGCGCAAAACGAAAAAGGAAAAAAAAGGTTCAGTCTTCGAGGCCTAATTGCTTTGTCCGACGGCTGTTTATGCTCGTTAAACACTGTATCTGGAGAGTCGTGAAGCGTGCTCTTGTCTTCGCTAAGTGCTTTGTTTCTCAGTGCACTTATTCAAGTGTTCCTTTTGCTTCAGAGGTAGGCATATTCTGCGACACGCGTAGTGGTTCAAACAACCCAGTTATGTTCACCCTCTGCGACCGGTTATTCTTTGTACAGTACAGTAAAACTTCTGCTTATAATCGGACGAATGGAAAAAAATTTTGTGTACTATACTTAAAGAAAACAAAGCAGGGGAGGGGGAGGAAAGCTTCGAACTTTGGTGCCAACGCCGAGCCCGAGCTCAGTTTGATTTCTGTGTTCCACATTCCTAACAGGTGAGCGTTCCTCTCCCCGCAGTAACAGCTGGCAGGACACGTTAAAGCTGACGCGACTTGTGTTGACTGTAAGAATGGCGCATGTAACATTTGCTCGTCGCCACATGCCCCGAATTAGGTAGATTACACACTCTTCCAGTGCGAATATCGGTATGGGAACGAACTCGTAACTATGTACTGTTTTCGAATTCGGGGACAACTAAAAGGACAGAGCAAAAAAAGTGGAAAAAGAACGAGGGGTCGGTACGGGGGGCAGTCGGGGGGGGGGGGGGGGGGGGGGGGTCGGCTGCACGGCGAAACGAGAGCGTTCCCATTGTATCGCACGCACAAAACACACCCACGGCGACCCTCGTTGAGGATGCCTCGGACTTCCCGAGGCTCCCCTCCGTATAAACAGATTCCGCAGACACCAGCGCGATGCGCAGGTTTAAACACCGGCTGCGCCGCTGACTCGATGCTTCTGGCACGCCGCCTACTTTGTGACCACGATGAGCTGCTTCGAGCGAGGCTTCGGCTCTTGTTTGCCGACGCCCGGGGCTAAAGACTGGAGCGAAAGAGACTCTGCGTAACCGAATCAAGCTCCCCGCACCGGAGGAGGCGGCGGCGGCCTCGACGGCCAGCTAGACTGAGGGGGACCGACCTCCAGCCGACGCGCGGCTCACGAACAGAGCGTGAACACCAGCCCCCGAAGCTCGGAGGCGCGTCGCGCGCAGTATCCAAACTCATCGCCCGAGTCCCCGTCCTTTCTTCTCGCGCGCTCTCTCCTTCCTTCTCTTCGTCCTTTTTTGCTGACAGAAAGCGCAAGAATGCGCGTCGAAAAGGAAACTCTGGGGGGGACGGAAAAATGAAAGGAATAAGGAAATAAAGGAGCCGGGAAGAGGAACGAAGAAGTGAGCACGAGAAGGGAATGAACACAGGGAGAGCTCCGTGCTCCCTGTATTGACTGGCATTAGCATAATAAGGCGGTCGCCATGGAGACCAGTGTGCGGCGGAACGCGTTGTTCGCGATCCCACCTCCTCCTCTCCAGATCCGACGAGGGGGTGCGGGGAAAGGGCCCGGACGGCTTCGCTCCCGCGGCTCAGACACCAGAGCGTCTGCGAGCGCGCCGGCCGCGAGGTTGTCGACCTGTCGCCCCCCCGTCTGCCTCATGATCTGGACGACGTCGATGGTCGGCCGCGGCGACCCCGCGATTCCACTCGAAGACCAAGACCAACTGGCGGCCCGAGATGGAAGAGGGAGGACAGCGGCATCTCTTTTATAGACGGAAGTGACCGCTTAGTGACGTCGCAGGAACTTTCTTCGTGATGAGCGGGAGACTCCGCTACGAATAACGTGAGCATCGGTGCAAGGAGGAACTGTGCAGTGGGGAGAGGGACTTCGCCTTAAAAACTACCTGAGAGCCAACCATCCGCGCTTTTGAGTTGATATTCAGTGCTCTTTTCTGACAGAATATCCGTGCCAGACACACAGACCGAAGTTGAGTGATCTGATCATCGACAACCCTTGATCACTTCCCTTCAAGAAGTCGGGGCTGAAGGCACATTTTCATGAGGCACGGCTGATTCCAACAATCCACTTCGAACGCCGACACCTACGGCTATTACAGGTAGTTTTCTCGCGAAATCGACAGTAAAATATGTCGCACGCATGTTAGCCTCTAGTTAGAAGTGCTCAGGGCAGAAGGTCAATGAACTATAACCATGCTTCAGTGCGCAGGACTTCGTATTGCGAGGCTCAGTATATGGACATTCAAGCAGCCGACCTGAAAATGCTTGGCGCAGTGCCTTTCGATCTGGCGTATGCTCGCTTACACCAAAGCGGCAACAAGCAAGGACTGACGTCACCTCGACGGCAGCTCGCTGATGGCGCAGGCGTGGCTGAAGGGTGGGCACGCCCAAACTTCTTCGAGAACATCGTGCCTCGTAACAGCTGTGGATGCTGCCAGCCCCAACTGCGGCTCGTTCTCGAAGCAGGTGAGTAAGGGTTTCTCTCAGTGGTTACGGTAGGTCGATTGTAATGCATAAAGTATTTAAAGCAAGGAATCTTCGCTTAGGAGATTACTTCCGGCACGGTATTGTCTTCGAATCGGGTGATCATAACTGAACATCGCATCGGGCATCAATAAACTACCCTGCTCGCAATTGGAATCCCTGCTTTGCCCCGTAATGGGCAAATTGAATTCGTTTCAGCCGACTAGTTTTGGCCCTAATACCGAAGACTACCACTTTAACGAGAACAATATAAAGAGACAGAATAATGCACCAGTGCTGGAGAAAGATGTACTATCAGAACAAAAATAAAGTAATTCGTTATGTCCTCAATGTGCTGAAACCAAATAAGCAAATTATGTTGGCGAATTGCGAAGATTCTCGGACTTCAATTCTGCTGCAACTAGTCCTAGTAGTGTTTTAATTCCCACTAGTGTTTCGAGAAAATGCAGAAAATTAATTCAGATGCATTCTGCAAAGAAAGATTAATTGTTTCCACTATACTGCATTTGCCTTAACTTTGCGCAAGGCACCACAGCCTGCTACTCAGTTTCATTAAATGTGTGTGCGCAATCCTTGCCTATGAGGGTACATTCAACTTGAATTATGCGCAAACAAAACTCTACTCGCCTTTATTAGCGGCATGAATGTGCCTCGCCATGATTTCCCATTCTGCGACCGCACAATTTAGTCGCAGATTACTTTATGAGAAGTGCGCTTCACTTATTACACGATTCCATCTTGCGTCGAAGTTCACTTGAAGGAAGCGAAAAGTCATAAATTCAGCTGAGTAACTTACTGACGTTACGAAAACAGTCCTACTTTGTCGTTTGTATCGCTAAGCCAGGCAGTATTTTATTTGAAAGCCAGCGACTTCCCTGTAGCACTAAAGGCAAACAGTTTATTAATCAAAATTAAAATTTCGACCACCTGGGGTTCTTTAACGTGCACTGTGCATGTCAGTGCACGTTAAAGAACCCCAGGTGGTCGAAATTTCCGGAGCCCTTCACTACGGCGTCTCTCATAGCCTAAGTCGCTTTGGGACGTTAAACCCCCATAAACCAATAAACCAACCAATCAAAATTAAAAACGGAGCATGCACGAGTGTTCACATAGCTAACTTAGAAAACACAGCACATTATTCTCATTTAGCGCGAAGGATAGCACAACATAAAGGAAAAACTAACAAGCGCCCATGTTCATCTTGCTTTCTGTTGTCCCGTCATTTGCGCTAAGTGAGATTAATGTGGCGTCAGACTACCTAGTAGCCCAGCAGTTAACGCACCAGTAGATAAGACAGGCAATAAATATCGTCTAATAACAGGTGGTCGAGGTTAGCGGGGTTTTTTTTTGTTTTTGTTTTTCTGAGCGCTTTCACGTGCAGGTTGCTAACTGATCAACTTTTTTTTTTTGTCCTTCACCGAGAAACACGGAATACTTGAGCTAAGTTTCCAGCTACCACGCGGAAATTACACACGGCCGTTAGCATTTTTTCCTTTCCTGCCTGCAGTAACTACAGGCAACAGGTGTGAGCGCTCGGAGACGGGAAAAGAGCACGGCTACCGCACGTGGTGACAGCGAAGGTAAACTCGAGTTGTTCTGCAGTTGAGGCAAACTTTTTCGCTCACCAAATGTAATCCCACGCAAAAAAATCCTCGTTTAATGCGTGCTGCTGCGATTTTCGATACCTCACTGTCGCCAGCGACGCATCACAACGCGAAGACCGTTTTCTGAGGGTCATGACGCGCGTGCTAAAGCAGGAAACAGGCGCTGAAAACCATGTGTGCCCCGCCGCGGTGGCTCAGTGGTTAGAGCGCTCGACTACTGATCCGGAGTTCCCGGGTTCGAACCCGAGCGCGGCGGCTGCGTTTTTATGGAGGAAAAATGCTAAGGCGCCCGTGTGCTGTGCGATGTCAGTGCACGTTAAAGATCCCCAGGTGGTCGAAATTATTCCGGAGCCCTCCACTACGGCACCTCTTCTTCGTTTCTTCTTTCACTCCCTCCTTTATCCCTTCCCTTACGGCGCGGTTCAGGTGTCCAACGATATATGAGACAGATACTGCGCCATTTCCTTTCCCCCAAAAAACCAATTATATATCTACCGAGGGAATTGCTTTTCACCACCGTTATATTCGGTCCCTAAAGGCAGTCCGATATTTGCTGGTTAAAGAAAAACGCCCCGTGTTCTGGCAGCGACATAGACTAGCCATTAAGTAAGAAGAAGTTCAACTCGGTCCTATGTATTGCTTCCTTGCTTCGGTAATCGAAAAGAGTTTTCAGGCTCTGCCCCATGGGCAGCACGAGCCTGCATGATGCTAAGACTGACTCAGCTCAACTGGATTTCTTTTTTTCATGAAAATAGAATTGATTTTAAGCACTGAAAAAAGTTGCTAGATGATTCCGCTGTTTCTTTCTCAACAGTATATTTCGAAAATTTTCGTATTCGTTGCCAGAATTTTTACTCCCCGAAGACATGTACTCCAGCTCCGTGCTTCTTAAGAAGCGAAAAAAAAAGGAGGCAACTTGATGGGGACAGGTGTAGTAAAAAGTTATTACGCACGAAATTGTGACCACAACTTTATTCTCTATAATAATTGGTTTATTAAGCCATAGTGTCACCCTCAATGGTTATAGCCGAAGGGAAACTTCGTACCATGTAAGGTTTCCTGGTCTGAAGCGCTTGATGCCACGAAAACTTGCACCGACACAGTTCGTGCTTTCTCATCAATACGAACATACAAGTGGTATTTAGAGTTTTGGCTAAGACATGCGAAAAGTGAACAGCCTCCGCGGTCGGAGTACGGACAGAATCACAAAGTGATGTCATGTTTCTCACCTTGCAAGATTAATTAACCCACAGACTATTCCGAATTCGGAAGCCAGTATCTCCAACGCTAGGCTGTTGCTACGAAGATTCCCTTTCCATGAAAGTAATAGCACGGTATACACGATCGACTCGCAAGCAGGGAAAGAGCGTTCATGATGATGATGATGATGACAACGACGATTTCAGTGACGCAAGGGAAGCTTGGCGAAAGAGAGCCACCGCTACTATGTTCTGTCTACCGCAGGGTAGTAGCAAGAAATGAGCGGTTTAAACATGTATTAAGCATGCGTAAAGAGTGGTGTAAAGGGCCAGGAAAGGGAAAATTACTTACTGCAAAGTGTGCATTAAGACGAACTGATAATAAATCCGGGCGCCTGTATTCATGGCAATCCTTGTCCTGCAGCCTACCTCAATGGACACCCCTTTCTTTCGCAAGAGTACTGATTATCTGGGAACAGGGCTTGGTTATGCTTTTAGCGCTGAGGAAGTCAAACAGACTTCTCCTGCTTAGGCGCAAGCTGGTAAATCTGGCTCAGTCGAAGTCACTGGTGATAAGTTTACAAGTAAATAAGTAAAGAATCTAAAAACAAAACTAAAGAGTTCTGTAGATTCGTATGAATTCCGTTGAATTTTTGAATTTTGAATTGTTGACTTTCTGTGCTGCCATCAACGTCAACCCACTCCTGTATGGGCCTGTAATCGCCTACAGTATGATTAAATGAATAAATCTGCAGGAAACAGACGAAAGAGGCTCTCAAAGAACCACCCACCCACATTTAGTGGACACCTGAATTGACCGCGCCATTGGAGACGAGATGCGTTACATGAAAAAAAAAGAGAAAAGGAAAAAAATGTAGAAGCAGAGGCTACGCACAGACTACAGGGCGTGAGCAGACGGCTCCAACCAATGCCTACTGTCGGGTGGGTTGGTACGAAATTTCGCCCAAAACACCTGTAGACTGCCTACACACCTGCGGGTGAAATCAGATACTTTGGGAACATTCCGTTCTATTTGGTCTTTATGTAGACTTGTACAGTATTTCAAATTGGAAAAAAAAACACATCAAAGCAATGCTCGCGATCTTCACATCAGAATGTAAGTTTTCATATCAAAGCGTGTGCACCACGCTTAAATATTTCGCATCGAGATAGATTATTTTGAGCGATTTCTGAACCAGCTCGAATATTAAATGTTGATATAATTTCAACAAGGATTACTGGTGGCTAAATAATTCGGCGGGGAGAAAAAGAGGTCAGGAAAAAAATGAAAGATAGGGTAGCTAAACAGGCATTATTCCCTGTTTGCTGCCCTTCGCTTGGAGAGGAGAATAAAGACAAATTTAGACAACCAAAGAACAGAATGCTGACAAAAACTTATCCCGCATATGGATTTAAAAAGACAAGCACGTTTGTAATTCGCGACTCAAGCAGGAAGTGATATCCAGCAACTCGTTATGAGTGTGAAGCCAAATGGAGGAGAACGCATGTGCAAGCGGTGGAGCTCAGGTGCGATGTGTGCACGGAAAAGAGATCTCATTTTGAACAAAAAACACGTGCTCCCTCGTTTCGAGTATCCGCACCAGGCGAATTGTAAATTTTAGAGAAAGGCTTGGCAACCTTGATTTCTTACATCAAAGGCATTGGTTCGAAGTGCCCATTTCATGATAGGTGGAATGATAGGAGGAAAGAAAAATGATGGGTGTAATGTTAAGAGACCGGAAGAGAGCAGTATAGGCGAGGGAACAAACGCGGGTTAATGACATCCTAGTCAAAATCAAGAGGAAGAAATGGGCTTGGGGAGGGTATGTAATGTGAAGGCAACATAACCGCTGGTCCTTGAGGGTAACGGAGTGGATTTCACGGGAAGGCAAGCGTAGGGAGGGGGGGGGGGGGCGGCAGAAGGTTAGGTAGGCGGATGAGATTAGGAAGTTTGCAGGCATAGGGTGGGCGCAGCTGGCAAAGGACAGGGTTAATTGGAGAGACATGGGAGAGGCCTTTGCCCTGCAGTGGGCGTGGTCAGGCTGATGATGATGATAATGCCCATTTCATGCCTGGAAGGTTGCATGGGCCAATTAGGACATTTAGTTGTGTTGCTGTCGCGAAGGCGCAGTGCAAGCTAAGAGTAGGTTTCGAGGTTAGCTTCGCCGCAAATGTCGTCATAGATGTGTAGGCAAAAGCCGGAGCGTAGTCACTTTCATTCATGTGTACCAGCGAACCCATTTTTGCCAATAAATGAGGCAGCATTGTCAGTAGGTTGTCTGTCTACTTGCATGTGCCAGGGTGGTTGGCGAAACGCCACCCTCGCAAGCGCATGGCTTTCTGCGGATCTTTACTCAGCATGAACTCCAAATGCCGCCATCTTCTTTTCCGCCGTCCATTGAACTCGGGCGTCGGCAGTTTGAAGGAACGTATTGCGTTGTGCCACCATGGATTCAAGTGCCTGTCGCTCCGACCCACCAACCAAGCCTCAAGCAATGGGTGTCCCTATCCCTGCATTACCCATTCCTCTTATCTCTCTTCCCCTTTAAACTTTTTCTTGGCGGCACGGTTGAGGCGCGTACTCTGAACGAAGCATGTAATTACTGAGTGGACCTTCAGAACTTCTCTTTTCCAAACAAGAGATATACGCGTGATTAGGGTGACAGACGCGTGTACCAATTGAATACCTGCCTGAAGTTATCAAACCGACCCAGACACAACTTGCGATAAAAAAAATATTATGTTCTTTTCCTGTCTGCTGCAACTGGTCTACTAGTACGAGTTGTGTAAAAAAAAAAGGCAAGACTGTACAAATCCATGAAAGCGCTTTTGCTCCATTTCTTGCGCATATCATTCACGTCTGTAGACGGTATAAATTGAAAAATGTTGATGTCGCAGTACACAAGGAGAATTAAATTGTCCCGAGTACGCTGTTATAAGCATGAACAACAAACGTTTAAATAAAAGATCATCACGTTATCACGACAACTGTTCTCTTCGCTTTGCATCGTAGCTAACATTTTTGTGACTTGTAGCAATTGGTCGTAACATTTCAGGCCCTAAAGGTTCTTTATTACCTTTATTTTTTTTTTGAGAAGCCAAGTAAAATATCTGGGCTCAGACCAAAGACAGCACTAAGTGCCAGTGCAAACACCACTTGCTGTGAATTTTATAAGGCCGAAATAAATGCCGCCATTAATGTAAATTCCGCGTTACTTCTGACCCTGCATCTTCACAGTTAATATCCTTTCATTGGCCAACCTCTCACCGAGACATGGAACATTTCGGACACTTAGTTGAAGATCTGGAAACCACCTAAAGTCACACGCTTCGAAATAGTGTATTTGCTTAAATTGCAGCGGCATCATCATCATATTGATTTTCATGGCCGTCATTCTAACATTTTATTCCTCATTTTTGTTCTCAGTGCTTAGCAGCCAGCCCAACATGTCTGGCTGATGTTTAAGCTTTGTGTGATCACATTTTTTCCCCTCTTCTTTGGCTCGGTTTATCGTCACGTGACTTCCAATCACTCTTGGACGAGCAGACACGCCATCAAAAAAAGAAAATGTGAAGCCTAACCCCCGAGTTACCTCTGCATGCCTTTGAGAAATAATGTTTCCGCTCGAAGCAATCTCGCTTGCTCTAAAATTACAGCGCTACAATCTGTTAACACTGGCTGCCTATATTGCCTCTGTAAGCATACTCTTACGGAATCATTAGCCATTAGCAAAATCCATCTTTGTCTTTCGCTGCTATTCTTTTCCCCACACCACAAAGTCAGCGGAACCATCAGTTCAGGAATCCTCGGAATCCGGCCAGCGAGATTCGGCGTGTCATCCGGCACGCCACCCGGAGGGGGAAGCTCTGCAACATTTAAATAATCCACTCTCATCAAAACGTAGCTTCGATCGGGGGATCGCTCGTGTAGCCCTCGAATTCTCCCTCGCACACCAACCGCTCACGAAGGAAGGTATAGTTCGGAGGACGGAGGAAAAGGAGAAGGGGAGATGGAAAGAGAGAGAGAGAGAGAGTCGGGGTGGCCAGGAACAAGCAAGTAGCGCAGCAAAGAAGAGAAGTGAACTAAACAGCAACCACCCGCCCAAAGAAAAAGCTCAGAGGAAAGGAAAACAAAACACACTGCGTCACGTCTGCCGCGAGGATGAAAGACGAGCGCGGAGACGCTGAAAGCGCGCAGCGCGAGAAGAAAAGGAAAAAGGAGAACTCGGCATCGCCAACACTGTTGCTGCCGAGCTGAGTCGCGCGGGGCGGCCATCCAGCCAGCCCAGGCACAGATGTCGTCGTTCGTCCCTGCCGCCGGCTAGCTGGGGCAGGCTGGGGGAGAGGAGGGTGGGAGTCCGGAGGAAAGGTGCGCACGGTGGGGAGGAAAAGATGACCAATCCAGCGTTGAAAGGAGCCGGCACAATGGCCCCGGCAGCCTATAAGGTGGGGAAGTGGGAACTGGGCGAGGAGGATGGTGGCAATGGAACAGACTCTCGCACACGCAGAAGGGGAGCCCAAACGAAGCGCAACCGCGGTTATTGTGGTGCCGCCGCTCCTCGCCCGAGCGCCAGGATCCCCCTTTTCCTCGTCCTCTCTTTTCGCCTAGTACCGTTCGCAAAAGGGTCCTGGGAGCGACGCGGGAACTGCGTGCGTGCGTGCGTTCGATTACGCAAGCCTCGGGAGCACTCCCCGAATAGGCGAAGCATCGCCGCGGGCGGGCGAGCAGCAGCAGCTAGCGCGAGTTCAAGTGCTGCCCCTCCCCAGCACCCCGCACTCGTACCGCTCCGGTGGCCGCTTACGTAAAGGGCCTTGTCCCCGACACGCCCATGCCAGGGCCGAAAGAAGAAGCGAGCCTAAGGATTGGGCTTTATCTTAGGGACGGTGCGAATACGTCATCTTCTTTTCATCTTTGTTGGTTTTCCTGAATGAGTGAGCGCACTGTGGTGAATTATATGGTGCCAAGCCGAAGAGAACAAAGCAGAAGTTCGTGGTTACTTTTCTTTTTCGAGCGATGTTTATTGCCTCAGGGCATAAAGGTTATGAAATGAGAGATGAGTAAGATGCTTAAATAAATGAAAAAATGTGGGCTGATCTAATGAAATCAAATAGTGAACGATGATATGGACCCTGTGCCCAGGCAATATAGGAATCCGGATTGTCCGGTGAGAGACCCACCGCCGCCAGGTGCTGAATTCTCGTCGACTTCAACGCCGGGCAAACCTTTGTGCTTACTTCATGAGCTACGCAGTTAAACCGGTCTAATTTTTTTCTGGCACTCGATATAAAACCAGGGTAAGAAATAGTCGCCTCAAAAAATTTCTTAGGCCTTCTGATGTTCGTTAGAGTGAAGCACTGCTCATGACTTTCCTCCTTGCAATTAAGCCTCGGAGGGAACAGGATGCACTGTTGCTGGGCAGGCTCTCACAGCCAGGTCCGACACAAGCGTGTGTTGTTCTTATAGTACATTGATGTCCAAGCAGTGACGTAGCTGAGTGTTGCAGGAAACAGTGATGTGGTTCTTATGTTTATATTTCGATAATGCTACATCATAGGGTTTCATTTTTCTGAGTCTCACATCATCACATAAGCCTGATTACGCCAGTGTGAAGGCCTCTCCCATATCTCCGCAACTGCCTGTCCGGCGCCAGCTGGGGCCACGTTATCTGCGCGAAATTCCTAACCTCATCCGCCCACCTAACTTTCTGCCGTCCCCTGCTTTCTGAGCTTCCAGGGCAGTTATCGACGTGGTATGTCGTATCCGAAATAGCGATGCCCTTCCTAAGCAATGAACATGATCCAGCTTGGTGGTCCGTCCAAGCAGATATTTTGCGATCCATGATTGTTTGTTTGTTTAAATACAAATACTACTACGTCAGTACACTCAAAACATTAGTGCACAATCTAGAGTGTCTTTCTTTTCCATGTAAAACAACAATAATATTTTCAACACGTGGTTACGCAATCGCGTCGCAAAACGATCTCTCGGCAGTTGCCTTTAGACATTCCGTCCAATAGTTATTAATTGATGTAAAGAAAGATAAGTAAAGTAGTCTAGTCCAAATGCCATTCAACTGACCCTAACCCCGTAGCCTATATGGATCGGGCAGTGGTCCCTCTCCTGTAAATAAGAATCGAATTAAGAAGTAAGGGAAGAGGGCTTTGCAAGTATAGATATAGAAAGTCTGGGCCTCTTCATGTCTTACGAAAACTACCGTTAAAAGTGCCCCATTGCTTATCTTGCTTCAATCAAATTACCTCTTATGTGCCTATGCGCTTTTTACGGCGTCACCTAATGCGCAACATCCTGCCCTGCCTGCGGTTGTATTTGCGGCCCCCAGAGATTCTGCTTGATCACCTTTACCATGTGTTGCTGCCATGGTTTGCCTTAGACAATGCGCACAGAGTACAGAATAAAATGCAAATAGAAATTGGACTGGCGACTATAAATACCCAGGTCTTCTTTTTTTCTCAGTGCGTTATTTCTAAGATACAGTATTCGGCTTCTCTGAGCTGAAATGCTTAGTAATTTCATGCACCCATAGTCATGGGTCATTTGACCGCACCTTGTGCCGATCGGACACATCAGCCATGGCCCACCTCGACCTACCTGCGCTCGGTCCATTAAAGTCAAATCATCACTGTCATCAAAACCAGGGGTAGCAGTGACTCTGTTGATAATAATAGCAACAGAAGGAAAGATCAGAACTCGTTTTCCGGCAGCGGAATCTACCGTCTGTTTCTTGGACACCGTAACTGCATGCATCGGGCGGAAATAAACGGGATAGCATTTGGGCGTGGTGGCTGTGATAGGACTAAATGAAAGCAGGAGAAATAGTAAGAAGAATATCGAGGATAATTACTAACATATCAACTCTGTATGAGGATCGCATTCACGCGAACTGCGCTGGCAAATAAGGTATAAGTAGAAATAACTATTCGCGTACAGGTCTCCTATGAGAGTTCCAGTCTGTATGCTGTAGCGCACTGTAGTTGCATGCATGATAATGATCGAAAAAAAAAGAAGGTAAGCAAGGATTGAAAGCATACAGAACATGCTTCTCATGTCTTCCGAAAGCTTGAAGCTAATGCGAAATAGCTGCGATGCGCACAGTGGTCACATATGGAGAACTAGGTGATGACTAAAATCTGATTTCAAAACAGTCGACTCTTTTCATCACATAAAATAGCTTTCTTCTCTTTTATTTTCTTTTCTCTTCTCATTGATCTAGCCACTCTAGGCACATGCAAGTCATGCAGCACACGTTGCGTAAAGCTCATTGGATTACTCGGAGCCAGAAGCTGCAGTTCGAAACTTGGGTTTATACAACGCTATGTACATAATACGAGAGGCATCTTGGGTGCCATACGCTGCTTTCCATTGTTCTCGACCTTTCAGCTCTTGCTGATATCTCAGCTGCGAGGTCGTCAACAACCGCTGAATAGAGTATTATGAATACTTCGGTAGGAAATCAATAAATAAAGAGAAAGAAGCGTATTAAATTGAAGAGACTAAATTCAAACTGGCCATTAGGAGCGGGGTTAGAGACATTTAGCACGGCGGAGACGTACTGACATACATGCAAACAGGTTTACCAGAGGCCGGCTCTGAATGAGTTTTGTCCAGCCCTTGCCAATGCGCATGCTGAGCAGGCGTCCGCTGAACCGCTATACGTCTAGACTACGCTAAAACCCTCCAATAGACGTTTTTATCATACCGGAGACGTATACCGGTTTACCGGACGCCTCCAAGAAAATAGAACACTTGTAACGTAAGCACAGAATGTGATTTACTGCCATACCAGTCCTGGCTATTTATGATAGCGGGCGCCTCCAAGAAAATAGAAAACCTTTAACGCAAGCACAGAATGTGATTTACTGCCATACCTGTCCTGGCTAGTTATGATAGCGGGCGCCTCCAAGAAAATAGAAAACTTGTAACGTAAGCAGAGAATGTGATTTACTGCCATACCTGTCCTGGCTAGTTATGATACCATTGTCAGTGGTATGCAAGGAAAAGATATCGAGTCATGAAAAAGAATTAACAACGTGCAGCATGTAAATAAAAACTACACTGAAGTTTTCGAATCTCACCCTAAGTTTTCTGCTCTGCAAGATGTGTTGCTGCACAAAAGCAACGCTTCAGTGCACGGTCAGCAAAGAAGCAAAAATAAGATCCTAAAGTACGGTTAGCGAAGTGTAATATGAACGGCATACGCGACGCTCACCTGGTTTGGTTTGGTATATGGGGTTTAACGTCCCAATGTGACTCAGGCTATGAGGAACGCCGTAGAGGAAGGCTGCGGATAATTTCGACCACATTGGGTTTTACACGGGGTCCTATCATCTCGCCTCCATCGAAATGCGTATATACCCGTGCGCGCGTTTGTACACACACACACACACACACACACACACACATATATATATATATATATATATATATATATATATATATATATATATATATATATATATATATATATATATATATATATATATATATATATATATATATATATATATATATATATATCCCACCGGCGGCATGGTTGTTTTTTCTGATGCTTTATAGGTAATTTTCTTTACGCGCGTAAGTTAATCGAAGTATTATTATCCCACTGATCAGCACTACATATAAAAAAGACAATTTTAACATTCCCCTACGCACCTTAGTTTCGGTGACTGTTGGCTCGCTTCATGTCTGTCAAGTGAGACCCTCATTTCCTTTACTTTGTCTGCTAACACACACACACACACACACACACACACACACACACACACACATATATATATATATATATATATATATATATATATATATATATATATATATATATATATATATATATATATATATATACAAACGCACAGAGAGGGCTGGGCGAGACAAACGCCTCTCCCAACGTTCTCCTCAGTGAGACCTGTCCTAGCGAGCCCCACCCACCTCATCTCAGCAAACTTCCGTACCTATGATATAACGGCCGTTTACCACAGCTTGGTGGCGCTGCTAGCGCAAGCTGCTTGCGCCTCCGACGGGATTCAAGGCTTTTCAGTGTTTACCGTCCAGTAGTGTTTCACAAGCAATCGCATAAAACGCGTTAAGGTTATTTATTTCAAAGTTATTTTCACATTGCGTGCGGACACAGTACGCGAGTGAAAATAAGAGAGAGAGAGAGAGAGAGAGAGAGAGAGAGAGAGAGAGAGAGAGAGAGAGAGAGAGAGAGAGAGAGAGAGAGAGAGAGCGGGGAAAAGCGAAAGAGAAAAGCTGAAAGGCCTCTCGTGCGATATCATGTGCTCAAGCAGTGCGCGTCTCCATCGAGGCCGGCAGCCTCTTCGAGAGGCAAGGATAGCGCGAAAGGCGTTCAGCTGAAAGCGCGTATTACTGGGTGGCCATTTTTCTCGCTTTCGTAGCGTCTTTTATCATCCTTCCAAGCGGGCACTAACAGCAGCCCCGTGCGGCAGGTCTCTGGAACATCTCTCCTTCATCGATCAATTTAGGAGGGAATGATGTATTTCTGTTCCGCACGTCTCAAGGTGGATCTAAGCCGCTGTTCTTGCTACCAGACTTCTTCCCAGGACCATTATACCTGAGGGGAAAAAAAAAAGCCATAAGGCGCACTGATGTCAAGTTACAATCCCCAAGACAATCTGCCTCTGCCTTAGCTATTTTGTGTCTTAGCATTAAAAAAAATGCAATTGATCTACATGCAGTGGCACGCACTTCTGAGTTCAAAGCAGGACGCATTTTAACGCCATTTATCTTTAATGCGATTAGAGCGGGTTGTGTAACCTACGTTCACGCAATCTTTTAATAGCTCCAAGTAACACCCAAGTTCGAAACAACGCCTCGATCAAAGGTCACGAAGTTCCTAAGGAAGATGCCGCTGTGGAGTTTCCAAGAAAGTGAAACCGCTCTTAAAAATTTTTCACCGTCACTACACCACTGATTCCGAAGTCCCCTTTCAAGCTGCTCTCCTAGCCACAGTTGTGACAAGGCTTAAGTTTCATACCGGCAACGGCACGAAACCTTGGGAACGGGTGCACGAGAAGTGTAGTAGAGTGCGAAGAGTTCACGCGACACTCACGCCGAACAAAAGACGGGTGAGCGTCGTCAAGCTGGAGGTTACCTGCGCGCGAGCGCAACCTTAAAACTCGTCAGCGCAGCCGTCGACGCAACGTGACCTTTGCTCGCGCCGGCACTACTGCGCGCTTCCCACGCGTTGCGCCGGAGCGCGACGCGCGCCTCGAAGCGCCGGGCTTTTCGCCAAGGGGCAGTGTAAGCGACACGGCACTCCAAGAGAGCAGCGGCGGCATCAGCGCCGCTCGTTTGGGAAGAAGAAGAAGGGGGGGATCCCGCGTCGCGGCTGGCCATCCCAATTGGCAGCAGCGCTGCCGGGGGGTCGCGGCTGCGGCTGCGGAGCCAACAGCGAGTCATGCATCTTTGATGACGGGACGCGCGCCGCCGCCTCGCGTCCCGGCCAAGAACTCCTCTGGCGTGGCGCGCGCGCGCCCCGCGCGAAAGCGATCGATGGCGCGGCGAGCCGGTGAGCGAGAGCGCCGCGCCCACCATATTGCTCCCCCTCGCCCCCTTGCGGGAAGATAGCAGCGCGAGGCGGCGGACAGCATCCACGGCGCATGCGCCATCCCGGTCTCGCGGAGCGGCGGCCATCTTAGCAGAGGCCGGAGTTCAGATCGGGCATGGACCGGGAGGGCTGCGTGTGCCGCGGTGCTGCTGCTGCTGCTGGGGCCGTTTCGACCGCCGCCGGTGTCCGTTGCTCGACGCCCGGGGCCCTCCGTCGCCGCCGTGGCGTAGAAGCCCGGGCCTGCCGCCGCATCTGCTGCTGCTGCTCGGAGTCGACGCCGGTAAGCGCTTCGCCGCGCTCTGTTTCTTGCACGTTCCCGTTTCGGGAAGAGGGAGCATCCCGCGTGGATGGGTGCGCGCTGGAGAAACCGGGTTCATTGTCCGCGCACAAACGCGGGATCACGAACCTTGTCTTTGACACCAGCGGAAGAGAACCATTCTCGCGTTCGGATCCAGCCCTCTCGTTCGCGTCCGCCGAGCGTCAGGTGCGTTTCGGGACGCCGCGTTTTCGCGGCCGTTCCCCCAGGTATGCGGGAAGTGCCGTCGTCCGTACACAATAGGCGCTGCCGTCTTCGGGCGCTCGTCGCAGCGACAACGTGGGCCGCTGGAGGAACTACGCTGCCGGTTGCTCTATGGTGACTGGGGCCTGGTTTGCCTAAATGTATCTCGTGACGGCCACGCTGAGGATCGGTGGAGGTGAGCGGGGCAATATCTTTATGCATAGAGGAATGGAGACAGCTGTAAGTCGCGAGCACGTGAGGAGCTCACAGTCAAACGGAACGGCTTGTGAGAGGTCGGATTCTATTGGTTTCATATATGTATTAGGTGATGCCCTTGTTTGTGCCTCGTTAATAATGAAACCGAAAGCGTGATTACCGCGTTTGCCTGTCTTATCTAATGCTCTCTTGAGACAAGAGGTATTACCGGCAATGAAGAAACAGCATTCAAACGAAATATCCCGGATTCCTCCCTCTCGTTCTGTACGCGAACAGAAACGTAGTAAATAAAAATAACCTAGTGTATGAAAAAAAAAATTATTCTGAGGTATTCACCAGCGAATGTACCGTTCGACGGACTTTAGGACGCTTTTGACTCTTTACCTCAGGTAACAAAATACGGCACCATATGCTGACTGTATACTCCATTTGAGGTCTTGCTGGGGGCACTGAAGGGAACGTTTTTGCAAGCCGTATGGAATCTATTTTTGTTCTTGCTTTTTCAAGAAAGAAAACCAGCGTGCTTAGGCTTTGCTGCAGCGCTAGTTACTATGCAACGGCATGCGCCCTTCTTGTGATGGACACTTGATTAATCGCTCCCCTCCGGCTTCTACAACACATTACGCACTTAGGCGGAATGACTGATCAGTTCATGCGGCGCGGTGCGGTTAAAAGTGCATTTAGAAACGTCTCCGTCCTGCAGGGAACTGAACTCTTCTGATGATGATAATGATACGTGCGACTATCCGATGCAGTGTGCAGCATCTTAATCTGCGTTGTAGTGTCCGCTGACTGGTTACCGTAACTTAACTTTAACGTTATCATCACGCTCCAACAGAAGCGCAGCTGTAACACTGCACTGCTCTCTACAGTTAGGCGCAACCACCTGCTTGCGTCGTCGCATTGTAGAGCATGGCGAAGATGTGCTCTTAGAGCTCAGTGCGACGGCTGTGTTTTCGTACCTTTCCTTGTTTTATTACGGAGATGTTATATTTTTTCCTGGACATGCGTATTTGTCGAGAGTCTTTATTGTCATACGCGTCGCATTCTAACGAACGCCATTAGTGCGTGCCGTTCTGCGCGCCTTTTGCACTTGTTACTTTTTCTTTTTGTTGCTAGTGTATATTATGACCAGCTGCAGTCAAAGGCCAGCAGGTACTTAATGTTTAAGCTTGGTTTACTGCTTCCTTTGTGCTGGGCTTATGCGATCCCTTTCATCAGGAGGTCAAGAAAAGTCGAGTTCAGTTTGTAGCACGTTACCTTAACCAACCAAGAATGTTTAGCTCATTTACGCATTAGAAAAAAAGGCGAAATGTTTAACAAGCGAAGTCATTTTCTGCCTGCTTCCTCTCTTACTATGGAAAGTATTGCCAGCAGGCTTCCTGAAATACGTAAAAACTATACGTCCACTAACATCCACTGCTTTTCAACACTCGTACAATATGGATATGTGTAATAATTACGGCACTTGTCTATTAATCCTGTCCCTGACGAACTAGCTACAGGTCTCAAGGAAGGGCTTTACTGTGTGTTTCTTTTTCAAATAATACGCGGTATGCAAGATCTGCGGTACCACCGAAGTAATGGCACAAGCGATTCAGACATCTCTGTTATTTCGCATACGGAAACGTATTTTATTTTTACTTGCCCACAGAACATCGCAACAGTCACAACTTTGATTCAATGAAAGTAAATCAAAAGAGAAAAGAAAACAATGCACGCACTTGGCTGTAACCGTGTTGCGTATGCCCTTCATATTTCCGCTACCTGTGCCATTTTTTCACGTGCGCACGCGGAATGGCCCCGTAACCACTGGTCGGCGCAGTTACACCGACTAAAAATTTGTTGATACGAAATACTCCAACACCTACCGCGAGCGTACACCAAGGAGGTCACGGCTAGATGTACTACAGTCTCTGTCAGAAGTATACAGCCCAAGGTGTCTGCTTCTGAGCCCTGCAGCATGGCTCCTCTTGCATACTCAGGGACCTACTAATGTCACGAAGGCGGGAGGAACTTAAGTCCCCAACCCTCCCAAGCTTAGGACTGTCAGATGTGCTTAACAGCCGTGCTTACACGGCTTGAAAGCAAACCCCTTGGGCTGTATATTCTTGACAAAGACTGCACTCTTCAGTTGCTTGTTCAACGCTTACACTTTTAAGCGGCTTAGCCGTTCGCTGTCTAGAATGTAGTCAGTATTAGCGACGGACTCGACCGCCAGACGACGCCGTACAGCGCAAGTCAAAGATGAAAACCAAAGAAAAATAAAGCGGCCGATGGGGCTCCCGCATTGCTTGCGCCGTATTTATGCGTACGTTCGCCTTTGTCTCTGACACAATGCGGTGTTGGTTGCCATTCACCCGTTGGCTCATTGTTCGACCGCCGCGTGGAGATGCACAAAGGCAGCAAGCCCTCTGCGTATGTGGTGGTGAGCAGCATGGCAGCAGGCCCGTACATTGGCTCTGTCCTAAAGGCGCTCCTGTAAGCAAGGATGACAAAAGCAATACAAGTGAGTTACACCAGCAAGAAGGCAAAGTGTATTGCGACCAGACTCACGAAATTGTCATCTTTCGCCTTCGGAAGCGTGCAGTGTCAGACCGCGCGGCCGTCCCTATATGTCACCATTTTATTCCACGTTTCTCTATTGGTCGCCCTATTCGTAAGTCCGTTTCTTTTCTGTTTCCAGCCAGCGTCCTCAGCTCGAAGAGGACTTAGCGAGATAAGAGCCGCGAACGTGCTCGAGAACCGCCGCGCAGGGCTCTCTCCGGATCGCTTCCTTGCTCGCTCTGTATAAGTCAAAAAGATCGCAAGTTCTTTTTTTTTTTCTGTTTTCTCGACATTCTGACTTTCTTACACCGTTATTTTTCCCATCGCAATTTTTGTTCTTTTTTTTTTACAACGTCCCGTTTCAATGCTCTTCCTGATTTTACGTAGTTCCTTCGTGTCATCTCCCAACCGCTTCCAGACAGCAAGTAGAGAAAAAAGTACATAGCTCGCACTCAATAAGATCTCGGAATATTCTGTCTAATAATAGCGCACTTATTCCCGTTTCTCGCGAGAAAACCAAAATTGGCGCTTCCTGTAATTCTCTTCTTTCGCGCTAGCTTTTGCATGCAAGCCACGTGCAACAGGTGTCGCTGCAGAGTCGCTTCTGCTCGAGGCAGACACGCTCAGGATGTCCCGAAAAACGACGCCATCGCTAAATACGCAGCTTATTAAAACTCTGCCTAACGGACCAAGAAACACAACCGGCTGCGTGCGAGTCAGTTTGGACGTGCACTTCTGTTCCAGCTAATGGCGAAGGCCGTGGGTTGCGAAATACATGACACGAGTGTACATACCTCTCGACTCCCTTTGCCATAAGCATGAGAGGAAGAAAGAAGAGAGAAGCCCGAAAAGAAGAAAATTAAGGGGAGATGGGGAAATATCGTGGAAGGTCTCCCCTTTTTAGAGCGCATGCGAGCAAAATGAGCGCACCCTGCCACCGCCACCACCGCGAAATATGAAAGCGCGCTTTTATGAAAGTATGGCGGCGCCTAGCCCTTCTTTTACTTCTTTCTCAGTTTGCGCATTTTGTTTCATCCGTGCCGCGCTCTCGTTTAGAATCAATTTCAGGAAGCGCCGACGCCGCCAGGCCAACACCGAGCGCTCCTTCGGCTCCGCATATATCAGGAATCAAGCCATTCGTGCGCCGGCGGATGTTTGCCTATTTCTCTCTTGGCTATTTTTTTTTTACTTTGCTCGCTAGTCAGCCGTGATTTGGATTCCTCGGTCTTGACTTCGCCTTTTCTTGATTTCTTCTTCAAAATCTTCGCCACCATTAGTGGGGATTTTTTTCCCCTTTGCTGCATAGTCCCCTTTCCTTACGAAGGCTTCGTGAAGGCTCAGAATGGCAAATGGTTCGCTGCCTGACTGGGATGTGCCCGCCAGGTTAAAAGGGAAGCAAGGCGAAGGCAGAACAGCCTGTGAATAGAAGGCAATAAAGCATAGAAGCACACAGGATACTTCCTCCCCATCCCCCTCCCCACTCTCCTACCGCTGTCATCAGGACCCATTGCGAAAAAAACGGTGTGCTTTTTTAGCTTCTTCAGCTTCTTTTCTTTTGTGAGTAATAGGTTCGACGCCTAAGTGCGTTGTTCAGGATCTAGCAAGGTGTCTCTGGCGTACGCCAAGAATTTAAAGAATAAACGAGAAAATCTCCGGCTAGTTCTTCTCTAGCGTCCTCTAGACTTTCCTTTTGCTGATGTTTTATGTCACTGTTAGGGAGTAAGGCTGGCTTTAGTCGCTTCACTGTCTAGGCGCTTTCGCTTAATGTCGGTGTGAAGAAGGTAAGGCTATTGCCTAGTCCAGTGGTTTTGAACACAGTCCCTCTGAGAGGTAGCTGATGCGCACATTTCTGCGCATCAAGTGCTATACTATTCAGTCAGCCATTGTGCGTGATCTTCTTGGCCTTATTTTCTTATTTAGTGGCGTTTTCTTTTTTCGTTTTATTTTCTTGCATCTCATTCATGCGCCCATGAATCTCTACATCAAGAAATGCAGTCATACTTTTCCCACCTTCCATAGCCGGGTACCATTGTTTAATTCGTACCTTTACCGCTTCTTTGTGAATGGCCACCTCCGAACAAGTGAGATAAAAATTTACCCCGTTTTATTTAGTTTGTACAATCGTACAGTAATGAAACAAATAACTGTAACGTACGTTCTTGTTAACGACGACGCATTACGGGGTACCAGTTGTGCGTCTCATGACTCGCCCATGGCTGCTGGTTACAGGTGTAAAAAAGACTGACTGAACTAGGCTGCTGGTTAAAAAATCAGTGAGAGCTGTGATGTCACTTCATTTTCTCCTCCTCCTCTTCTTCATCGCCCTCTTCTTCTTTTTCTCTCTCTCTTTCTTCTCTCCTTCTTTTCTCTCCTTGCTTAGCGTGGCCTTCTGTTGTTGTTGTTGTTAGCGTATCAAAAGATGGCACATACCCACACTGGGGGATCGGCCAAGAATCGGGTGGCTATTCACCTGAACGCAGTTAATAAAAAGGAAAAGCACGTGGGAGCGCAACACCGGTGAATTCTTCCTCATGACTTCTTCGGTTTTCCTTCCTTCTTCTTCTATTTCTCTCTCTTCTTCTCTCTTGGCTTGTCTTCCGTCTGCTTCTTCACTTTGCCTTTCGTTCTTCTGCTTCTTCTTCTTTCTCATATTTTCTTCTCTTTTGGCTCGGCCCTTGTCTTTTTCTTCTTTGCTTATTCTTTTCTTCTCCTTCATGGCTTGTCTTGACTCCTGATTGGTTTGCCTAGACTTGCGGATTTCTATGACAACTACTGCTGTATACCTCAGTCACGCCATTTCATCCCCTGACGTCATACTCACATAGCGCCAGCTCTATCCGCCATATTGGACCGTAACGTGATCATTGGCACGCGGCAGGCATCTACAATGCAATTGTAGATGGCGCTACAAGTCTCAATGCCAGATGTGCTGTTTTCTAGTTGCTGCCACAGATGGCGCTGTGATCGCAGGGTGGTAGCAGACCCCACGAAATCTCGAAACGTGATGAGTAAGAGCTAACGCTCTTAAAAACCTTTCATCCGAGAGTTTTCAATACAAAAGCCACCGCAGCGGTGACCTGGTGGTATGAGCATCCCCCTCGCATGCGGGAGGTGCGGGGTTCGCTCCCCAGTGCCGACGGCTGTCCACCGGTGATACAATAGGTACAAGCTTTCCCCTGGCCTGGTGCTCGGCTTCTTTAGGCTGAAATGCTTAATAAACGAGTGTTTGACACCACCTTCAGTAGTCGCAAACACCTTGCGCGATGGTGCTCTTTGGCCACAGATGCCCTTGCGCCATAAAAAAAAATCATCATAATCATCGTCATTGTCAAAGCCGGGAAATGTATGCGCTTAATCGAAAGTCACAGACCTTATGCTCCATCCGTCCATCCCAAAGACAGCGTTGTTGTGCGACGCCGAGTGGAATAGCTGGTCACACGCATGTTAGAACGACCATGTCCGGCCAGAACACCCCGACTGTCCGCACACTTCTATTGGTTACACCGAGCACGTGGAAATCTCATGACTTTGAGCGAACCGGTGCACGCCGTGAAAACGCATGTGTTTGCTAAGAGTTTCCTCGACATGTCTCGAGTTGAGACAGCGACGTTCTATGATGAGGATGCCCCCCCACCCCCCCCCCCCCCCCCCACACACACACACACACCTGCATGCCACTCGGAGTGAACAAGGAAACATCGCTGTCTAAAAAAATCCCATGCTAGAACATACATTCCTATCTCCGTCGCAGCACTGCTTTCATGACACCACTTTTTACCTGCGTATAGAAGGCCTGCACAAAATACACAAATCTGGCAGTGATGTCCCTCGTTGCGAGTTTCAGTTGTCCAAACTGTCGCTTAATACTCGAGTTCTGTCATCCTTTCAGAATACATTCCAATAACGTAACGTCTCGTTTTAGCGAAATACCGCCCACATAGCCGTCCCGTTGGAGGTTCGCTGACGAAGGCTTACTGTATATAGCCAGTGCCTCCCGTTCGCGCGTAGCGAGTGATTGCGCCACACATTCCGCAACCGTACGACAGCCAGAGCACATCATGCACCTAGGTTTCGCGAGTTCTACGCGCTGTCAAAAAAAAAAAAATAGAGAGAACGAAAACACAGTCGTTCAGCGGCGAGACTCTCCGAGCCGTGATGCAAGTTACACGAGCAAAGAAAAACACCTGTGTGTTTAGGTGTCACACAAGGTGGGAGTTGAAGCATCGCAAGAAAGCTATTCCATGCAGGTGGGGAGCAGCGAACTTTTTTTACTGGTTGCACTCATTAACTCTGCAGTTAAACAATGACGTTGCCAGAAATGATGACACGCAAGTCTTGTGTGAGACTTTCAGAGCTTTTATTTCCTTTCATTTTTTTTTTCACTGTCGTAATTCAAAGCTGCCTTTCTGTGTACATCTGAGCAGATCAGGAATAGCTTCGAAGAAGCCAAAAATAAAGCAACTATTTTTAAATGCGCTGCCCCTTTCTGTGACCTGCGTTTCCTAAAGAAACAGATGCCCGACATTTTGGAGATTAAGCATATTCAGACGATTTCAGTATTTTTTAAGGCCGTCGTGGGGAGACGCGCACGTATGACAGAGGTGGTGAAAGCAGGAGGCAGCAGCGGTCAGCGCTACACAGCAAAAACAAAACAAAAAAGCGCAGCAGCAGCAGCAGCACAGTAAAGCCCTGCGTTAAATTCCTCGCCCCAGAATGATAAACAGCGCGCTTATGGATGAAAGAACGCGTGAGAACGATAGTGTGAAGGATAGCCCTAGCAAACACTGAAAGTCAAGCGTCGAAACTAGAGAGAGAGGGAGAGAGAGAGATAGTCTCAAGAAAGATGGAAGAAATAAAGCATCACGGGCAGCTCCGAAATGCCCACCGTCACGGATAGCTTCCAGAGCGCTCTCGCATGGTATATGCGTGCATCACCCAAAGGGAGAAGGGCGGCCGGGGCAGATGCAAAACCGAATGTGTTGGTCGAGAGCCGATCAGCCACGGGGGAAGAGAAGCGTCAGCAACAGGAGATGGCGGTGGTGTTGGGCGAGGAAAAGAGGTGCAGCAAGACAAGGCCGAGCGGAACCGATAGGGGGGGGCGAGCGAAGGAGGCGAGGAGGGGTTAAGTACGGCTCCGGAGATCGGGAGGGGGAGGGGGGGGGGGGGTCTTATCGCCAGCCCTTCCCTAGCCTTCTCTCCCCAACCCCTTTCTCATTTCCATCAACCTTTGCCGCCAGCTTTGCGCCGGGTCTGAACCCCACGCTCCCCGGACCTCCCCCAACCCCACCGCCCCTTCTCCTATCGTCGTCGCGGAAGGCTTGAACGGCCACGGGAAGACGCCGCAGCAGCTCTGGCTTTGGTAGCGCGCGCATGCGAAAGAGAAAGAGTGAGAGAGAGAGAATCGCATAAACATGGCCGTCGATACGCGGTCGCCATAACCCCGCAGCACGCTCCATAAATCCTCCTCCGGTCGGTCCGGGTTCGGGCTCCGGTGCGCGGCTCTTATAGATGCGGCTTCTTCCTCCACCCCATGCAGGCCACCGTGCCTTCTCCCCTTCTTTCCCCTCTCCTATCTCCTTGCTGGGGACGCCGCCGCCACCTCGAGATTAGAGGCTGTCTTTTCGATCGTATACGGCCGCGGGCTCTTTGTCTCTGCGAGCGGTCGTGGCTCCTCCGGTGGGGCGCCGGTAGCGATGTCTTTCTTTCCTTTCCACCGGAGCGGCAGTGGCGGTGGGGGCCTTAGCGCCGCCGTCTTGTTTATGAGGCCCGGCGGTGGCTCTTCTTGCGGCTGGCCGGGTACGTGCAGCCAGTTTACAATCAGGGGCTGCTGCTCGACAACGCTGGGGAAGATGCGGTCGGGAGGAGAGAAGGAGGATGGTCTCGGATCACGCGAGGCTAGCCACGTGTGAAGCGCCGTCTTCCCTTCCTCAGAGCTGCGCCGGAGCCGTGGGAAAAGGGAAACAGAAGGACCGAAAACCCGGGAGGCGCCGCCAGTTCGCTCGCAACCGGTTGGGGGGGGGGGGGGGGGGGGACAACATAGCACGTGAGGCATCCAGTGTAACGCATCGCCGGAGTTGCTCATCATCAAAATCACGCGTAAGAAGGGAGTCGCGCGCATTGCACACCGGTATTTTTTTTGTTTTTCAAGGATCCTGAGCGACG
Source organism: Amblyomma americanum (assembly GCA_030143305.2). Lineage (NCBI taxonomy): Eukaryota > Metazoa > Arthropoda > Arachnida > Ixodida > Ixodidae > Amblyomma > Amblyomma americanum. The sequence goes on from JARKHS020012246.1 coordinate 99,124, forward strand.
ACTTGCAAAGTTCAAGCGCGTGTAATAAATGTCGCGTAATTTCGATCGCATTCTTTTTTTTTTGCCGCTTGCAGAAAGCCTAGAGTAAAGAATCACTGAACAGTGATGCTGCTGAAGATTCGTGCGGTGATCAGCCATAACTTACGCCTTATGCTCAGCTCACGGCGTGTGCTCTTGCCCTCGAATGGCGCATGTAGCCGGTCAAGGGCAGTTTTTAACAAGAACACATGCTTGATGATAACCAGTGACTCCCATTCTTGTTTTAACGCGACAGCGTTAAGGAGCTCGTGTCGCAGAAAATCCCGCGTCGCCGTTGGCGTCGTTGACCGCGAGCACCAGCGTCACGTACTAAGCAGGCACTGCTATACAGTGCCAGTGTGCAGTTCGAAAGTCCACCTCATTCTCAAGCAGCTAAACTGAGCTTACATTCGCGTCTGACATCATTTAAGACGGATTTGAATCTTCAGCTTCCGAACCTCCGAAGTAGATGCTTAACAAGAGCAGATCGACCTGAAACGTGGGCATTAACCACCGTTTGTTAAAAGCGGCTGTTGTAGGATACAGCAAAAAAAAAAATACAGTAGTTGGCAACAAGAGCCTATGGCCCGCGCGCTGCTGCATCACTCCTCGAACCAATCACAGTTGCAAACGAAATCAACATTTCAATTTATCGTTGGCTTAAACAACTCAAAGCCATCGAGATTCTTACGCTTACAATTGCGTCTTGCGATTATCTTTTTGTTCAGATGATAAACGCTTGGCTAACGGGCCATTTCCCTGTCGCGGAAGGAGCGTGTGTGGTGTTCGTGAAAGTGCGAGAGCTTCACTGCAGGCTGAAGTTGTATCCGACTGTGTATATGTTCACATGCCCCGTGTGCGTGCAACGCAGCAATCAAGTAATAATCTGCAGATTAGTGCGTGAACTACGCGCTCCTAAGAAGGAGCACTGGGTGCGGCATTCTTCAGTGTCTTGCGCGCCGTGGTGGTGGTGGTGGTGACGAAAAACTTTATTATTTGCGGAACCCTTATAGTCCAAAATTTCAGAGGTGGGCCGGCTCCTGGTCGTGGGTGGCGTCTGGGCAGCCCGTACGACTACGTACAAGCAGCGACTCCACGGATAGAGAGCACGTCTTTTGCATCAGTCTTTTTACATAACGCTGGCGTGATTTGCAATACTGCACGTTACTCGGCCGACGTTGTCAACTGTGACACGACCTAACGGAGAAGCGCTGGGAGTGTGCGAGGTCTCACACGCAGGAAATAGGCCGGGCGGGGGGGGGGGGGGGGTAGAAAGGCGGGAACGCTCCGAGCATGTTCTTCGCTCGCCTGCGCGCGGCATGTGGAACCACGAGGAGCTGAGCCGCTGTCGCCGCCACCGCCGCCGGGCTGCTCGGCGGACCTAGCTGCCATACATTAAGCACCGCCGCAGAAGCGTGGGAAGCTCTGCATCTGCCGCGGCTCGAAAAGCGCGCGCCCCGTGACGCAACCGGCGCGGCCGCGCTCTCTGCGTACGCGCCACCACCGCCGTCTCCTTCCTCCTCCTTCTCCTCCTCCTCCTCCTCGAGATGCGTGGCTCACGATACGTGTAAAGGGTGTGGGAAACGGAAAACACGGTTGTGACAGCGTTTAGACAAAGGGCGCCCACTGATACGCAGAGAGGAACGAAATGTGAAGGGGAAGAAAAAAATAAAGGTCCGCAAAATGAGAGAGTTCATGGGAGGGCATGCTTCATTGCTCGGTTGTTGCCCTTACACCTATCCATAGTCTTCCTTTTTTTTTAGTTTTCGCCGCAAAGGATTGACACTGGAAGTTCTTAAATTCGTGGATTGTTTTACGTAGCAAACATATAACTAACGCCGGCGTTAGATGAGGCACACCGAGTGGAGCGCTGGGGGCCGAATTTCAACGACAGCTGTAGCCAAGATAGCCCGCCGAGAGCTTTCTGTGTGAAGTTCGCTTCATCTGAAATACGTGGTTCGCCTTCGGCGAGATGCGAACCCGCGACCTCCTGCTCTGCAACAGAACTGCCTGGTCGCAGAGCCGATGTGGCGTGAGAAACCTGAAATAACGTCTCTGTGAAGAAGCTTGAATGCTGAGGTTTGTGTCTTTTAGGGGAAGTAAAACAGCGGAAGATGCTTCTACTATCATGCTCCGAAGTTTCACAATCGAGGTCACGTGCCCACGACATGGGAACGTCAAGCTGCATCACGAGGACATCTCTGCCATCATCTCCTCTCACGCTGGTACGCCTGCCGATCTTCTTCACGACTCTTGGCGAACGCTGTGCCACCAGCTGCTCCGAAGGAGGCCGCTACGGCTCCCGGTTTAGGAATCGGGAAGCCAACCATTCCATTAGCCTCTCAGCCGCCGTCGCATTGCTTTAACTTTGCGCTATTAGTGGTGCCGAAAATTGCATGGCCGTGACATGGCAAGAATATGCCAGAGACTGTCTAAACCACTGTCATACCTAGAATTTCGTGCTTAATAATACCAATGATGTCCTTGACTTTCCGAGATATGAAGTCTCAAACACATTTCTGTAGGACGTGTATTGCTTGCTTTGCGCCGTTGCTTTTTGAAGCAAGCCAGGGAGGCGACCTTGCAGCCATAGGTCACCGTGTGAGCTAAAGAGTCGTCCGTGAACTCTATATGTATTCCTGGATTCGTCCGAGAAGAAACAACAACGTTACGGCTTCAACATTCGAAGGATAAGCGAGTGCAGAGACAGATTTTCATTGGTGATATTCGGGATATGTAGTACATAAGAATACTTCAGGTATCGTTGCATTGCCTTGAGGTCTCCTTTTTTTCTCCTTCTTTCATATTTAATTTTTGTCGCATAGTAGCAAGCAGATCGGTACAACAAGCGAATCCAAATGGAACTGACTTCTTTTAGTCACACGGGACGCAACAGTTGGCTGTCGAAAACGAAAGGAACTTATTTGCAAGCCACAGGGCTTTTTGAACCGTCCTCCCCTACCGCATTCTTGGGACTGGCATAGCTCTCGACACAGTGAAGCAACAAGGTAGTCTTTTACAACAAAACAAAGCAGACACATACGAGCCGGACGACACTCGGATAGTCATTGATAAATAGCTTAGCGGGTAAATAAGAATCCATTGTGTATACGTGAGACAGGCCAAATTTAGTAAACACCAGGTTGTACTCTTTTAACCTCCTTCGCTGTAGCTTCACCATCTGTGAGTTCACTAGTCTGACGCCAACTAGGCAACTCTTCTTCGTAGGTCCTAACTCATAGTGGCTGTCGCGAAAACTTATTCTGTGCGCCTAGAAATGGCCCAGACACTGCGATTTCGAAGACATCATCGGTAGCCTTGCTTCCCTCTGCCCTGGACCTCTAACGACCTCCATCGTACTGGAACATCTGAGCGTGTGGTTTCTGCCTGAGAAGACGGCACTGGAATGGCGTCCGCACCGTTCGTCAGCGCACAAGGAAGGATCGTAATGCACTGCTGTGCTTCCCCAATCCGACCGCCCTGTTCGAAAGGCTTTCGCTGTTGTTGCTGACCTCTGCAGACTACGTGTATTTGCGATGCCTTCGTCTTACTATTCGCATTTGTCTTCTCTGCCCCTTTCCCAGAAAGGCTATAAAAAAACGACATTGTTCTAATTGGCGTCCCCAGCATTATTTCTTCTAATATTTATGTCTTTCGTGGCAGTGTAAATGTGTCAAAGAATCCCTGTTCTCGGCGAACCTCAACCTATCTAAAACAACGGTTTTCGTTATACGTCCTCAAACGACCTTTTTCGCTGCCTTAGCTGCAGCGGTACCAGACTTCGGAATGATGGACGTATGATACCCTGGTCGTCATATCCCTGAGCGTTTTCAATGCAACTGTGAAGTCGCTGCCATGGAAGGCAGGCCCAGCTATACATACACCACAGATAAGGGTGGCTGCATGCTGCTGTGATCGCGGGTACTAATCATTCCTGCGCTCTCACGGCCCGCAGAACGCTTTGAGCATCGAGCTGCCGCTGCGGACAACGCTAACTGCACTTGGCAGCATCCGTTATTTTGTAGCCTGTCTAATAATGTCACCACAAGAACTTTATCTTGAGTTGAAGGACCGACACCGCGTAGCAACGTCGCAACATCGAAGATGCTTCATACGCCCGTCGGACAATTTGCTGCGAAAGTCACTGCCCCTAACTACAGCGCTTTGCACGGACCCAACGTTCTGCCGCGAAGAAAGAAGCGTTTCCGCTTTTGTTTTTAGTTTTCTTAACTGGCATCTACAAACGTCGTCTTCTAATACAAGCGCATATGAAACGTTCGCGACTAAAAACCCAGTATTCTTCTGAACCGTGAGACGTGTGTGACGTGTGTTTGTGACGTGCGCACACAGAGGTTTGTCCTCCGCCCTGTGGATCCTCTGCTGCGGCAGCCGGCCAGCTCAAAGATTCGAGCTGCGGTCGACAGTAATTATTCAGGTCGACACCAGAGCATCCACTTTACTTTGGAGAGACAACCGTTGCTTCCTTCCCGTGTTACCTCTAAATGTAACGATTCCCAACAAGCATTATGCAACTTGAGTGTTTCACGTGGTAGCAACTGTCAACACGTCAGCGGCTTGATCCCGCTTCAGAGAGACAAAGTTTTCACCAATGAAGTTGGGTCATGGGCGCGTTCATTTCTTTAGCGTTTCCCATAACGCCTCAAGAAGGAACATGGCGGGTTCATGTACGACGATAGGAAACTTAGCCTGCCGTGATGCTTGCCGATGATTTTCCCTCCTATCCCTGCATTAGCCTTCAGGGAGCTCACCTTTGATGAGACTTCGTTCCGAAAGAGCTTGCTATACCACATCCCAACGTGCGTGGTCTACGATCCTTTCATTCTGAGTCCACTCGACACGTATATGTGCAAATACAACACCGAGCTGGTCTGACATATCCGGTTCCCCACATGTGCTTCTCCGTCTGTGCGAATACGAAAAGCTTCCGATTCATTGATCAGTCGGAGGAGCGCGAAGCGAGGGATTGGCCGTATAGAACTCGGCTTTGTCACGCATCGGCAATTCTTCACTTCCTCGTCGTGATGTAACCCTAGCCCCCGGGGGCTTCAGTTCTTTCATCGAACCGGTCTTCGTAATAACCGGTAGTCGTAATAATAATACAGGGTGGACGCGCCCAGCTTCGTACAGGGGGCGCAAGGTGTCGCTTCGACTGCCGGACACGAAGGGGTGGAGTACGACCGTGCTCTCCTCGTATGAACTTTCTCTTTTTGTTCCATTCAGGAAACGGCTTCCACTCATCGGCCAGCGAATCTCCGGTGTCAAGACCGGTTCCTCACCTTTCTAGATGTCCTTTATGCTTTGGAAAAGGTTCGGATTGAAAGGCGTCGTCTGTACAGCTTTTCACAACCGACCGTTGTCAGAAAATAAAGGCTCAGATAATCCGTTCTCATAAATTCGCTTTCTTTCTCTATTTGTATAAAATGATGCGCCTGGGGCGCGTTTGGGACTGCGTTTATAATCTGCACGTAATGACTCGAATCAGTAAACTGACGGCTGAGATCACCAACGCAACCGCCATTTAGCAAACTCCCTATGAAGCCGCGGCAAGGTGAAGAAACTTCAGTCATGCACCAACTCGCCCAACAGTCGATTCTTCTGAACTTCAGCACTCATAGGCTACAAAGGTGTAAGATTAGTGCTATAGCATAGAAGCCTCGTCGGGTGAAAAATATTTGTCGTCTGTCATAAACTTCGCCCATTTGCTGTGAATTAATGACGTCACCACACCGGATAATTTTCATTGGCTGGAGGAAAGCGAGCTCACTGAACCGGAAGTGGCGTCACTTTAGGTAGAGGCGTCAACGGCTTTTAATACTATCGCTTTACCGACACTTAACGTAATTAGGTACTTCAGTGAATTCTTATCACGCTTTTATTCTTACTTGCAGAACTCCAAAGCCAAATGCGCTTCCAGCCAATAGTCCATGACCGAAGAGAAGCCGAAGACGCTGTTGCTCAGGCATCACGTATTTCGTGTCGAATTCCTTTCAGCTTTTTGTCCTCGCGACGGAGGGCTTAGAATTCCTCCGGTGCCATGCATCATGTCGTAAAGTACGCCGAGAAGACTGCGCGCGGAACCTGTCGCCGATCTTGCTGGTGTTCATCTCTTCCCGCGAGTTCTCGCGCGCGAACGAGATTCTTTTTTGTTCTATTCGTTTGCGCGACATGATAAAAATATCGGGTAAGCGAAACAGAGCGCGCCCGCTCGAAGAAAACAGCAACGCACAGAATGCAAAAAAAATGGCGACGCAAGAGTGGGAGATATCTCCAGGAGATGTTCCCCCGCCGCGAAAAGAATCTCGACTCCATAAACACTAACACTTCTACGGAGAAAAAGCGCGGATTGGGGAAAAGAAAAAGGAAACGAGGAAGAGAGGGAAAAGGGGGGGGGGGGGTAATGTGAAAGCGCAGCGGGAGACTCGCTCGTGAAATGTTAACCCGAAGGCAGGCCGTGATGTCACCCGCTCGTGTCTGGGATGATGCGACGGTGGCGGCGATGCCAGCATGAAATAGCGCGCGCCACACGCCCAACGTTCTTGGGGCGCGTATGAAATCCACTGGGCTTCCATATTGCAATGCGTCTTCCACGCTGCATGCAACTATGGAGCTCGTGAACGAGCATAGCATCACTGCCTCATACAAAAGAAGCACAGGAGGAGGACGTCCGGCAAAAAAATAGGCCTGAAAAAAAAATGCTATAAGGCGAGACGGTGAACACGATGCAAGATTAAAAAGAAAGTAAAGTGAAGAAATCAGGGAGCATGACGCGAACAATCTCCAGGCACAACTCACAGCTTCAGTCTCCAATGCTTTTGACTCGTGCGCGTCTTTATATTATTTTTTTTTCGCTATACGTTCCGCTGCATCCTTGGCTCTCTTTCTATCCGGGAGACGTCGAGGGCAGCAAAAGCTGCTTCCACATCTGTGAGGAGTGGGGGCATGTAATTCGTTTTCTTTTTCGAGCAACTCTGGTTTCGCCTCACCCCCTCCTCTGCCTCCGCCCACCTCTCGATCTGTTCTCTTCAAGACCGGCTTCCCCCTCGAAGCCATCCCAAGCATGGCGTTCTTCTCTTCTTGCCGGCGTCGTCTCCGAGCCCGACCGAGCCGCCTTTCTTTATCACTCGTGCTCGCTCGAGGTAACTTATCGAACTAAAGGTGCGCGAGCGCGCGCTCCTCTCCATGCTCCTCATCCCGTGGAAGAGGAGGGGGGCCGTCGCCAGCCCACTCTTTTGTCCACCCCCGCGCGTTCCTGTTCCTGCTGCTTCTTGAAAGCCGCGCGTTCTTCGACGTCGACATGAGTGAGCGGCGGACGGAGCGCGCGGCTGCCGCTGCAGCCGACAGGACGAAAAGCGCGAGGAATTCTAACCTGTCTGCCAACTCGCGCCCGCCGCCGCCGCCACAGTTGGCGCGCATCGGAAATGCCGGGGCGAAAGAAAGGCCCACTTTGGTGCGGTCGGAAGGCGGCGAAATCGACATCTCCTTCCTCCGGATGTGGTTGCGCACGTCTCGCGATGCTCGCCGAATGAATGGCACGAAAGAAAGAACGGCCGAATGGCGCGACCGAATCTCGAGGGACGCTTGTATGAAGCCCTACGAATGTTGCGGCCGAATGCGTGATGCCAGGGAGGCCAGGCTGGCTGCTGGGCGAAGTACAGCGTTTATAGAAACGTTCGGGATGGTTGTTGTTTTTTTTATCGGTTGAGGGTCTCTGCATTCGCTATTGGTTTTTTCTTTTCAACCGCACCCGCGAAGAAACACCGAAAGCATTCGATGCTGCCTGATAACAGTGCTGTAAGAAGCGACGCTGACCTATGAAACACTTTAGCGAACAGCCTTACTTTCCTTCCCATGGAAAAGAGGTGACGCTAAAACCTCACAGAAGCGTATCCGGAAATTATAGAAGGGGTTTTTTGAGTTTATATAAATTTCATGCACCAGCAAGCGATTGTCGGTTGTCTCGTGTCTTGTCGAGCGCCTGTCCCGTGTCTTCTTTTCCTGTGTGCTGTCCTTTTGTGCGCTTCATCTACTCAAGCTATGAACCAACTTGCCCAAGAACGTGTTCTACTGGGATTGTCGGTTAGTTTTGGCTGCGATTTGGGCAAGCCGGTACTGATTCATGATTCGTCTTGTCCTGTCTCTCTCCACTGTTAAATCATGAATTGCCTGTAAGGTATATCGCAAACTGCATAGTGTGACTCTGCATGAAAAAAAATAAGGAAGAGTGAAAGCAAATATATAAAAGCTGAAGTCAAGGATACGTCGGGATCAAAAGAACAAAAAAGAACGTGCTTGTGCATTGAGAAGGGTGAGATTTCAAGAAACCCCTCAGCGAAAAGAAAAAAAGAAAAATAAGCGGCGAACCGAGAAAGGAAGCTTCGGAAGATAGAGAAGCAGCACGAAGAAGCCGCGTGCGGCGAAAGTCCGTCCATTCCGCTGACGTCGCCGAGTCCCCACTCTGGAGGGCCGAGAGCTTTTCGCTTATTCTTTGTTCTTTTTTTTTCATCCCACGAGGGGGCATCAGTGTCAATGCGTTTACCAAGCAGCGCTGGCTAGCTGTCGACGGCGGTTAATTCGCGCGCGCGCGTGCACCTTTCTTCCTTTTTTCTTCTTCGTTTATTTTCTCGCCTCTTTATTCACGCACTGCAGCGGCGCGATCGGCGAAAGCGCGCCACACACCGTCGTTTCTGCATGGAGCGCCACTGCTTCTGCCACGACGCCAGGCCACGCCAACCGAGCGGTGTGTGTGTGTACGCCGAGCCAGGCGGACGTAGTTACAGGCACTTAGCTGGCGAAAAGAGGAGCGCGCGAGATTATGCGGAGCAGGCATCATTAGCGGCAGATTCCGGTCGGATGTGGCCTGCCTGCCTGCCTGCTGCCTCTCTCTCTCTCTCCCTCACTTTTTTGCCTCGCTTTCTCTCGCACTGAGTCCCGTTCCCTCGGTTTTCATCCCTTCGTTCTTTCTTTCTTGTTACCCGTTGCGGGCAGCAGCTGAGCCCCCGTGGTATGTACATTTATCTGCGCTCAATCCCGCATTCTGCCGGTGGGCGTAATTAAGCATTTATTGACTTTGTGGCCTGCTTTTGCTTCCTTTCTTTGTTTTTGCCTGTCGCTCGAAGGCGACCCGGGGCTGCCCCGCACCGCGTGCTCAGCATTCCTCGGGGCAGATCGATGACGTAATTCGCGTCGACCGATACTCAAAACCAGGCTTAGCGCGGTAACTCACGCAGGGGGAGAGCGTTATTACATATCGGTATCTTCCGAGTGCTTCTCAACTGGCGAAGCCTGGCATGAATTTGTGCCCCGCTCTCCTTGGAGACGGTGAGCACTGTTGTGTGCCTATAGGCAATGAGGAATCCGATGTGGAGAATCTCTAACGATATACAAGCGTAACTCGAATCTCTGACTAACGCAGTATGTGACACAGGAGCTGGAAACATGAAGCAGGATGTATGGAAGTTCGCGAGTCATGGAAAATTAACCAAGTGATCCTGTCTGCTGGGCAGTCCTCAAAGCTTTGTTTCTGTCCTTTCCTTGCAGTATAAAGAGAATGTCACCTAAGGCTTTACACAATTTTTAAAAATACGTTTTTTTTTTTTTAGTTAGAAGAGCCCTTTGCTCGGCATAGCGTTGTCAGCGGTGTACATCATCCCAATACAGCTAAAACATGGTAACCAGCAGGCCGGTTGCCTAATATTGAATAGTTAACTTTTATTTATTTATTTAGGCTCCTTAATTATTGAAAGGCTGTAGCCCACCGTAATTAATATCCATATCAGTTTTTAGAATTTCGAAAATGGGGTTACCCTCGGCACTGTGGCCCAATAAGCTTTGGCTATTTCGACGAGTTACGTGCAGTGGAGAGGTTGCTTTGCCTGCAAGCTCCG